>LPNX010964512.1:19952-56290 GCA_001517045.1 Pseudotsuga menziesii | reverse complement strand
GTGCCGAGACGGACGTGTTCAGCTTTGGGGTTGTTACCCTTGAAATAGCCTCTGGAAGACAAGCTTTACACCAGGTCGGGCGGCTGTGCCAAGTTTCTTACTGGCTGTTGGTAGAATGGGTGTGGGGTTTGTATGGCAAACACTGTTTGCTGGATGCGTCAGACAACAGATTACAGGGGGTATTCGATGCAAGAGAAATGGAGCGGCTCATGGTGGTTGGATTATGGTGTTGTAATCCTGATCTAATGTCTGATATCATTAGTTACAACATTAGCTACAACTTTTTAAGTTAATCCCTTAAACTATCTTTCATCAGTTATATTTCACACACGAGTTTGATTGTTTCTAATGGTATGGTATGATGAGCAGAATCTAGAGAGTTATACCATGGCAGGTCAGCTTCCAGGGGTTCATGAATTTGCACGCAAACGAAGGTGTCATCGTAGGGGTTCGTTCGATAACATGCCGCTTTGGGGTGCAGATCGGAGGAGTAGGCGTTCTTCTTTCTCTGTATACCAAGATCTTTCCAGTACACACCCGGCCTTTGAATATTTTCAGCAGTCACAGGCTCACTCAACGGTATTCACAGTTGCTCATCTCAAAAAATGTTTCTGTATGTATTTCCAAGATATATCTATAGCAATAATGATACATTTATATGATTTTAGTGTACGTATTATGTGTTAATGTTGCATAACACAAAACAAATGCAAGTTTATGGAGGAAAATTCAGTTTACATATTTAGAAAGCTCCTCTTTATAACATTGGTCTTGCGCTGAAATAGCCTTTATTCAAGCAATGAATCATCCTTCCAAACCAAAAATGTTACTTGTTCATAGAGTTCTGATTGTCTTAAGGTATAAGGTGTTTACAAACAAATTTTGAACTTTGAGATGAGCAAATATGTAAACACAGCGTTTATACTTGCTTTGCAAATAAGATGATGATTTCGCTATAAAAAAAGATGGAGAAAATGTCGTCTTAAACAAGTGTGAAAGAAAGACAAGAAAGCTAAAATAATTGAGAAAAGGAAAGTGAATATAAATAATATGTTGTTTCATTGTTTTAGCATTTAGAATATCAATAAAACACAGACGGATGTATTTACAGAGCTGGTTATATTTACCTACCTTCCTTTTCTAGCTTTAGATTTCCATTTTTCAATCAATAGTGCCAGTAACAGGTTCAGTTCTATTAATAACTTGTCAATGCTTAAACCAGAGATTAAAACCATATGGACTAACTTGTCCGCGTCCTCTTTTTCATAAACTAGGTTAAAGGAGAAATATTGAAATAAACTTCATCCCTAATAGAAACTTTAAAAACAGTAATTTAAGAAAAGGAGAAATATTGAAATAAACTTCATCCCTAAGTACCCCTAAGTGACTAATAGAAACTTTACAGTCATTAAAAAAAAAGGCAAAATATCAATAAGGAATATGAAAAATAAGATTGAGTAGAGATTTCTTAAATATAAATATCAAAAGTATATGATTCAATTTCTTGATATGTAAAACATTATACTTCAAGAAAGTAGATCCTTCTAGATATTAGCTAGTTTAAAATGGATTTATATTCTATTAACATTCATTCTTAGTAATAAACAACTTAAACACATCTCAAATTTAAAATATATAACAATATAAAAATAGAACTATATATATATATATATATATATGGCTAATTATCTCAATATATATATATTTTAATATTAGTTAACTAATATATAGCTTCAACATTATTTAAAAAAATTATATGAAACAATAATTACAAATTTATTTAAAATAAATTGTTTATAACTATTTTATACTTTAAAGTGCTTTTATTTGGATTTTTTTTTTAAATAATACAATTTTAAATGCTATAATAAAAATACTAAAATTACAAATAATATTGTAATATTATAACATAAATGCTAAAATTACACATAATATGATTTGAAATATTATCGAATATGTTGTTATCTTAGCTAATGAATAGTTGAACTATTATAATATATGATAATCTTACTAACAAGATCTGATTTGAAATCGCCCTTTTAGGTAATTTGATCCTGCAAAACCATAAGAGCAAGCATTACTGATTTGAAATTGCCCTTTTAGGTAATCTGATCCTGCAAAACCATAACAACAATCATTATGTACCAACAATGCTGCATATCATGAAATATATACATCAATTTAAGTTGGATGGTATATGCAGCACTGTATAATGCTTATTAGCACTGTTTGTTGTGGATTGAATGACAATTATAATTAGGAAAACCTTTTATATAATAATTTGAAAATAGCGAGCTTACAGATTTGCGATGTTTTTGCACTTTATGTTGTACTAATTCTATATCTTTCTTTATTTAAGCTACGAATCCGAACTGGGTGGGTTATACATTCTACCTCTATCCATAAGGCTAGCCATATTTTTTATTATATTATAATAATGTTATTAACCTTATAGGTTTGTTTTTGTTTTAATTAATTTAAAGAAAACAATTAATATAGACAAGATAAAAACAAACTCTAGTAAGCATCATAGTGAAACATGTAGTTGGGCAGTTCTTAAAACACCATAGGTAGAAAACATCTATCATTTCTATGAGAATATGAACATTGAGGATGAAAATCACTTCCTCTTAAGTGCCATGCATACACTAGCTTCTCTCCAAGCTCTTTGAGCATAGTAATACAATTTTAAAACAAACTAAATAATTCATTTTTTTTAGGTATGATTTGACCAAAGTTTGGTCTCAACGTTAACTATTATCATCATTAAGTCTTATATTCCTCACAATTTATTCGATATTTAACATTATAAAAAATGCTTTAAAAATACATTTGATATACATTCTTAAACTCACTTATCACTATTTTAATATCAATTTAAAATATAATTTATTCAAATTTCACAATATAATAAAGATTTTAATAATACAATTTATTATTAAAGAATGTTTGAATAATATACTCTATCATTATTTAATGTACACTACTCAAACTAACTTATTATATATATTTTACTAACTTAATATCAATTTAAAATATAGCTTATTCAAATTTATTATTAAAGAATGTTTGAATAATATACTCTATCATTATTTAATGTACACTACTCAAACTAACTTATTATATATATTTTACTAACTTAATATCAATTTAAAATATAGCTTATTCAATTTCTATGTATAAAAAACGTTTTAACAAAAACATTATATTACCCATTGAGTAAAATATCAATTTAAAATCTAGCTTATTCAATTTCTATGTTATAAGGAATGTTCTAACAAAACATTATATCACCCATTGATTTACACTTATGAAGCTAACTCTTCTAATATCAATTTAAAATCCAGCTCTTTAACAATATATCTTGTCACCAATTGATATAATAATTTATGAAAAATTAGATGATATATTAGCCCTACTAATATTCGCCTCACTTTCATTTGAAATAAATGACTTATGGGATAATACAGTATGCATTGTTTACCCTTACTAGGGCTCTTTTGATGGATGCGCTCCTCTTGAGGAGATTTTTCTGGATTAAAGTAAGATTTTTTCTGGTAATTCTTTGGTGAAGTTCTCTACTTTGTGATGTTTTGATTTGTTGGATGAACACAAGTAGTAAAAGGTCAAGCTTCTCATCTTTTTGTTTGAATGTTGGTGGATGTGAACGTTCAAGTCTTAGTTGTATCCCTAGTGTTTCACTTTTTCCTAGGACAGGCCATTACCTTTCAGTCTTGTCACCTTGGAAAAATGATGCGTGTCTCCTCGTGAGGGTGCCTTAGGGTTTGTCCTTAGTTTTTCTAGGCTATTTTCTTGACCTAGGAACCCTTCCTCACTAGTTTATCTATCCTCTATAGAAGCCGTAGGTTGGGTAGGGCTTTTGCTACAGTAGGGTCTCCTTTTGTTTTCACACATTCCCTTTTGCAAAACCTAGAATCTAGGGTTAGTCTCTCTTGAATTTGCATGTGAAAATTTTCATTTTCATGGTATAATTAGAGTTGAAATTAGGACTACAATTTTATGTTAAAACCCTACAAAATCAAAAAATTATTTTTTTTCAATTTTTTTACCCTCCTAAAATTTCGGCCCTCTCTCCTACAATTTCACCCTGTCGTATTTGTCCCTAGAAACCCTAGGGTGAAATTTTATTAGTCCCTAAAATTAAAAAAAAAATCCTAAAACTAAATTTCTTCCCTAAAAATCCCTAAAAGAGTTCTAAAATCAAACCTAACTACCGTAGCAGCCTCCTCTTCCTTTCTCCCTAGACCTCCACTCCTCCTCACCCTAACATTGTGGTTTATTGTCCTTCTCCTACATTATCCACGCAGTCTACACACAAGTTACACAAACAATGAGTTGCATAATTTAAAACAGGTGAAAATGTTTGGTTAACTCCTCATTACTTACCCTAAAGAGAATACATGTTTATGCTTGTAATGTTATGATAATGATGCAAATGGTCCTGCTAGTATGTTGTTGTTTCTATAAATACTTTGCACATGGTTAAAACATACAACCCCTTTACTCACCTTTTGCTTTTCGAGGATTATATATGGATCTCCCGTGGGAGGTTTCTGCTTCTGAAGTAGTTGGGGATAAGTGACTAAACGTTTCCCACATCTTACTGGTGGCAAGGGGTGTCATTTCAAGGGATAACACGAGGTTGTTTCAAGTAACCCATGTCATTTAAATAGGTGAAAATATAGAAATACATTGTTTCTAACCACCCAACCCATTACTAATTCATGAGTATGTTTTAAAAAATAAATTTAATTGCCTTTATAATAAGTTAGTGATGTATATATTTTAAAATTCATTCTAATTTTTAATAATACAAAGAGTTAAGTTCTTTTTACAATGATGGGAAAATATGTTTTTACAGATTTGTGTCTAAAATAATAAATATTTTTTGGGATATGTATAAATAACATTTTTAATGATTTTTTGATGTAGATATTTAAAATTAACTTAAATCTTTTAATAATATAAAGAATCAAGTTTATTTTTCAATAGTCTAGAAAATATTTTTTTAGACATTTGTGACAAAAATAATAAATATGTTTTTGATATTTCTAAATAACATTCTTAATAACTATTAAAAAATCTAAATTTAGGTGTAAAATTTAATAATAATAAAATCTTTAATTTAGATATTTTATATAATATGAATTTATGTAGCCTTTAATAACAAATTATTAAAGTAGTGTATGAGACATTTTATTAATTTTTATTAACTTAGCGTCTGAGACATTTTATTGGTGGAGTCGATTGATTTGACTCTTGAAATCAAGAATAAAAGTTAGTGAATGTTGAACCTTTTATAATCAAATTACTTTTTCTTTGAGTGATTTAGGCGTTAAGTATCCCATGGATGGTAGGGTTTAGTGTTACGTGTTTCATGTCTACCAAAAATTTCTCATAAGACTACGAAGGGATACTTAACGCCTAAATCACTCATGGAGTTGTAAATGACCATGAATGATGTCTGATGCTAATTTACTTTACACTGTTTCTTACATAAGTGGCAGGTACTAAGCAACTGCGTTGCTTATTCCACTTGTTATTTTATTTGTTGTCATCTTTAAAACTAAGCAATTTTATATCTTTGTTATTACTTATCATCTTTTGTGATATTATTTTATTTATTATATAATTTTTAAATTTATATATATATATATTTTAAATTAAAAGTTTTAATTAAAAATATAGTTTTTTAATTTTTAATTTTTTTAAAATTATAAATAAAAAATAATTTTAATAAATTGTATAATAAAAAAATAACTTTACATCATCTCGATATTAAAAAATCTATAAAAGTATTTATATTCATGTATTAATTTATTTGATTTACAAGTCGCCTCCAACCATCTCTTGAAATCTCTTTTAATTTATATCCACCATTACACTTATCATAACTAAAATCTCTTTTAATTTATATCCACCATTACACTTATCATAACTAAGTAACCATTTAATAAAATAAATAAAATATATATGCAACATTAAAATAATAAATTTACTCACCCATGTGGTAGGTGTGGAGTCCTAAACTTAATGAAAATAAATAAATAATAATAATGAGATAGGATAATGACCAACAACAAATAAATAAATAATAATAATGAGATAGGGATAATGACCAACAACTAATAAATAAATAATAATAATGAGATAGGGATAATGACTAACAACTAAGTTGAGGTTTTGACTTTTTGAAAAGATCTAATGAGATATTTGAATAATGACCAATAATTAAGTTGAGATTTTGATTTTTTTGAAAAAGTTAACAAAAAAGCAAATGAATTGTGGAAATCCTCTTCTTGGAGATCTTTATGACTATAATTAAATTTAAGGAAATACCAATTTGAAAAGGAGCATGCAAAAGATTTAAAATGTTGCCCAATCTTTTCAAAAGGTTTATGCTTATCATGTCTTAAGAGATTTAAATATTTAAGTAAATATTAAAAAAAACAAGATTGGTTGCAAAGAAACAAGTTCCTGTCTTATGGATTTGTTGCTTTGCAATGAGAGCTGGATTTGTGGACTTACGGGTGGTTCTCCCAAACCATTACCATTATGCCTTGAGAGCAGAGTTGTTTAACATATGCCATGTTTATTGCGATTCCACTGTTGTTACTGTTGGGGTGTTGATGATCCTCTCGTATGAGAGAGAGTACTGATTTTGAGGAAAATATGTCTTATTTGAGGAAAATATGTCTGAGTAATGGGAGTGGTCTTTAGGCTGTGTTATATCTTATTGCATGTTGGATGTAAAGCATGTTTTACATCTGTTTATTGCATGTTGCATGTTTTACATCTGTTCACCTGTGGTTTATTCCCCTCAATGTTAACAATTAGGCCACTATGAACGCTTGTGAGACTCTGGCATAATTCTCATTGCTGTAAACTACTTCTTCATCCAAGGAAGGCATACTTCGTAGAAGACTCTCCGCTAGCCTTATTTCTTGTACTCATAGATCATTCTCAACATTTTGTAAAATTGGTCGAACAAAGAAGAAAATCAAATGAGAAATGTAGGGGATGATTAGTTACCTCAGAGGAGCAGTTCCGATAAAGATACTCTCACCCGAAGTTGCTCCCAAAGTTAAAGGATGTCGGTCTCCCATTATAGAGTGAGCTTCTCTTATTCAGGTTGATGCATTTTACACATTTCTCTATTAGACCGTCAGGGTAGGGGTATATGTGTTAATGCTTATGTTGTCCATGATTTGATTGGTTTTGATTAGATTAATTGAAGATGAAGTGAGGACATCCACACATTGCAACGTCAAGCAACATTCTTTGGATACATTACAGGTTACCATTGATTGCTTTTGGCAAAGATATACTCATAATTTATTTAGCTACTTCTGGTTTGAAATCTTTGATTTTTCATTATATATGTCAGTTACAACATTATTTCTTTAATGTATGTATACCATTAAATAGAGTCGGATTTTGACAATATGTAGGGAGCTTTTGAGTTAAGTGGATAAGCTGCGATAAGCAGGTTCTGGGCACTCGAACTCTTCTGTATTAGCAACTCATATTACTCTGTGATCCAGTCTCAATTTCTATTGGAAAACCTATTGAAGCGTATGATGATGAACCAATGCTTTACTTCTCCAGGTGGCCTGCTTCGATTGAGGAGGCTGCATGCTAGTTGCTTGGATTACCAGACATGTGGCAAGTGCTTCAAGACATGTGTTCTCTGTGAAAGACTAAGAATTGTGCATGTCTCACATGACGTGCCAAGTTTATGTTATAGTTTTGTTTACTAGTAGCTTTAATTTTTAAAACAATTCATGTTTACAGAGTAATGCTAGAGTAATATCTAGCATTACTTGGAACGTTGTAATATAAATTATCAAACATAGGATAGAAACCTCAAGAATCTATTTTTCCTCATCGGTTGCTTCGGGAAGAGGCCAAATAAGACCACAAAATTTTGCATTGGTTGATATGAGAGTGTATACATTGTCATTGGTCCAGATAACAATCAAGATAAGCGCCAAATAAATGCGGTACATAAAAATTTGGTTAAAAAATTGTTTTCTGTGCAAACTACTTGATTTCCGTGCAACGACTAATAGAATCGACAGCAAGCCGATTCATAGAGTCCTTGCCAGCCCGAGGGCAGGGACTAATAAGGTTCTAATTTGAAATAAAGTGAATACAAGCAAAATGGGGATAATTTAACTATGGAATTCATCCTAAGCAACTAATTTGATCTCTCTATCATGAATAATAAGTTTGATGTTTAATCATGAGCCTTGGAGGGTACAAGATTACATCCATGTGCCCTCAATCTCCACCTCCTCTCAAGGTAATAGTCTCCTTAAGTGGAGAGTTTAATTGTTCTTCTTTGTTGAATGCGGTATTTCTTTTTAAGCTTGTTAGATTAAAGTTGCCATTGATGTCAAAATGTTGTGTTGCCCGTAAAGTTGTCACTGGTATATGTCAGCTTATAATGTTGTCACTAATGTTAGTCGACCTTGCGCAATAAATTTTTGACTTGAACAACGAAGTCATCCGACACTCATATAAATAAAAGAGGTGAACCTTCTATTTAAGAATCTATCCAAGTAAGTATGAATATCTGGGAAAGTGCGAAGATGAATATTTTAGGGTTTTGAAGTTGAGGATGTTTTGAGTGCAAATATGAGTGTGCAAATCTACATGTGTAGTAGATATGCAGACATGATTGTGCTGAAGATATGTAGTTGTAGTAAAGCGGTATGTTGGGCAATCACAGATCGAAGTAGCGGATTAGAGATCAAAGATCGTAGAAACTAATAAGAAGATAATTTGACAGAAGTACATTTACTCCATTCCAACGAGATAGGAAGGGGCAAGTATAGGGAGTTGGAGCTTCCTTCCAGTTGAATATGGAGAACCAAGGTGGTAGGATGGAGCAAGGATAGGAGATTGCAATATCCTCTCATGTTGGTTCCTACACACAACAAGTAGGTGCTTGCACAAAGGATCAGTGTCCTCACAAGTTGAATCATGTATACAACAAGTTGATTCTTACGCATAGGATTGGTATCCTCATAGGTTGATTCCTTTTACAATGAGTTGGTGCTTGTATGTGGGATTGGTGTCTCCCATTTTGTAGTAAGAAGATTATTTGTATACATAATATTTCTTTATATATTCCTTGTGTGGTATTCTTTGCATTGGAATTTGATTTTTATACATTATTTGTTTTCTAATGAAAGATTGTGTGGTATAACAATTGTTTGAAATGGTAATAATTGCACAATATTGTTTCACCCCCCTCTCAATATCACTAAGAATTCCAACAATTGGTATCAAAGCAGGTTCCTTTAATGACAATTTAACCACTGGAAGGAAGGTCACAATGCAAACAATATTTCTATGCAAGAATGAGCGAAAATGAAATATCTTCTCAAAGTGAAGCACCAAGTTTTGATGAAGAAAATTGGCACTCATGGAGTACTATGATGAATTCATATATGCAAACCCTAGGATTAGAGGTTTGGGATGTAGTGGAAAATGGATACACTCCTCCAAAGGGAAAAACAAAGAATGGCATTACAAAGAGACTTCACATATGTCATGGAATAGTAAGGAATGTCATATCAAATACCCTTCCAGAAGATGTGAAGACTAATTTGGATCTCAATCCTTAGCTCATGAACTCTGGAAAGAATTATAGATTCTTTGCCTAAGGAATCTAAGCGTTGTTAAGGATCAAGAAGATTCAGGATGCAAAATCTTAGAAAATTATGATGACTTCTCTATTAAAGAAGCAATATGTGTTATTCATACACAATGAAAAACTATAGAAGAAGTAAAAAATATTGGAACCAAGATCATGGAAACCCTGAAAAAGAAAGAAAAATTGTTAAAGAAAATGGCAACATATTTCACCAATCAAGATCATGGAAATCCTGAAAAAGAAAGAAGATTAGTCAAAGGAAATGGCAACATATTTCACCAATCAATTGTAGGGGACGGATGAAACATGTCAAACAAAGAATTGTAAAATCAATTCATTGGAAGATGAACTTGAAAAATTAGTTGTAGAAAACCATAAGATACTGATCCAATGGATTATTCATCTTCAAAAATTACATTGATCCAATATGGTACAAGGTTTATTAATCTATTGTTTTAACTCATATGCTAAACATTATATGCATAGCCCACACAGTTATAGTATGGTGCGCAGTTATCACAGGGGCTGCACAACACAGTTTGCGCACGCGCAGCGCAGTTGGTGCATGAGCCGCGTAGTTATCGCACGCCGCGCAACTATCACATGGTGCGCAGCTTATCGCATGGGCGCACAGTTATGTATGGGCCGCACAACTTGCGAACCGTCGAAGTTGAACATCGAATGGTTCGTGGAAGTCCTTATATGCCGAGACATTTATATGCTACGACAACGGATTGGGTATATGGCGAAGTCCTTATATGCCGCAACATTTATATGCTATGACAGTGGATCGGGTATATGGCGAAGTCCTTATATGCCGCGACATTCATATGCTGCGAAGTTGATGGTGACATCAAACGGTTACGTTACATGTGGCATAGCCCAGTGGCGGGCATTGCAAAGTGTTGTAAGGTAGCATACATGCATGGAGTTGGTTGCAATGTTTCGGGAATATGGAACGTCGTGGTAACATAATGCTTGGGCCGTGACTTGGCAGGATGGCATGATTCAGTTTAGCATATGGTTGTAACGATAAATAAAAGATAACAGCTGTGGTCCATTACTGATCCTCTCGCAAAATGCTTAAATAGAGGATGCTGGCCACAGTAGAAGGGGGGAGCCAGACAGAGTGGAGAGACACAGATTGTTTTAGAGCGCAGAGCATCGTTTCTCTGTTATGAGAAGCTTAGAGAGATTTTGCTGCAAAGTGTCCAGATGCTGTGCTGTAGAAGTTGACATTCTCTGTTATATTTTAGCTTTCTTTGTCTTTGAATGCTAATTGTAATTTCCAGAAGAGAGGTCTTAAAGACTTTGTACAGCATTCTGTTTATAGATGCTGAAGTTGATTCCAGAACCATTTTTGTACCATTTTAAAGAGATTAATTGGATCGGTACCCATTGGAGAGGGACTCGGAGATGTAGCCCAGTGGAGGGGGTGAACTCCGTTATCAACTTCTGTTTGTGACTCTCTGATTCTGTGTTTCTTCTTTATATCTGCTTATCAGTCTGGTTGTTCATTCTTGTTCTGTTCTGAGCATTTAATTTCTATTAATGTTGTTCCATTAAGTAACCTGTTGAACGCATTGTTTTTAAAACAAACTTTTAATGCACACAAGTTGAGGTCCGACGGATCAGATACTCAAGGAAATCATCATGCTCAAGATCCAGCTAGAAGGTGGAATTAAAAGTTCAATGTCAATAAGTCAGGACCTATCCAAAAAAAATATGTTTTTAAAGAAAGAATTGGAGAAGTCAATGAAAGATGTTAAACAAGAAAGAGAAAAAGGGATTATTAAATCAAAAGAAGAGATCTTGATTCTAAAAGATCAACTACAAAATTCTCAAAGAAAAATTGATGATGTCAATAAGGTGATTGTTGTCCAGCAGGTTCAACTTCATGAGAGAATTTTTTTGTCAAGCTAGAGAGCTTGAGACAATCTATTTGAAAAACAAAAGTATAGAGGATGAAAAAAAATGAACAAGAAACTCAACGACAAGAAAGTGAACAAGAGGTTGAAGGGATACGTAATACAGATGCTAAGATGCAAACCTAATTGAGGACAAATGACATGTTCAACAAAAGTACAGAAATCCTGGAAGAGATCCTTAGCAAACATAGGTCATCATTTGAAAAATATGGTCTAGGATACAATAATGAAGCTGACATGAAAGTGGATCCATCACTCCTAAAAGGGAAGAATGAAGTAAGTATTCAAAACCATGGAAGCATCTTTAGAAGTATAGGTCAAAGGGATACTCATAAAACAATTTATAAGTTTAGGAATGATGCACTACCAAGGAGACAACATACACTCAGGTACAAATTTTTTCTTGGTTATTGTTTCTCTTGTAATAAATTTGGGCATAAATCCATTTATTGTGAGATATACAATAAGAATGAATCCGCGAACAATAAAATCACAATCGTCCATAAAAATGTTGATATAATCATTATATGTTGGAATTGCAATATTCTGGGGATGTTGTATGTTATGCAATAATGTAGTTTGTTACAAGTGCAAAATATTTATCCATAAATCCTATGTGTGTGAGAACTCAAATAAGTTCAATAAATATTGGAAGAAAAAAAAGAAAAAATTGAAAAAGAACCTCAACCAATGCTATATGCACTAAGAGCAAAAAGAAGTACCCTAACAAATCAAGAGAAGAGCATTGTAGAAAAGTCCGAAAAAGGAAGTTAGCAAATCAAAAGGAGAAATTGATGGTTTGGATTAATGTATAGAAAGTAGGAGAACAACAGAAATTAGGATAAAACCCATGCATTGGAACAAGAACTAATGATGGAGGATTTGGGAAAGAAATTTCTCTGTACTCCAAAACATGAATAGACCATAAACAACCCAACTTGTCACAAAAAGAAGATTGTGCACAACAAGGGGATTGCGACAAAATGTAAGCATTAATGACCAATAAAGTATTGATGACGAATTAAGGCATCCCATCATTAATTAGCAGCAGAGGATGGTTAATTGAATTTAGACAAGATCAAGGTGAATTTAGAAAAAACAAAACACTCATGTTTTTTAGACTAGACAAAATCAAATTAAATCCACAAAAATCGAAAGGCATTAATGACGATAGGAAGTTACCAAACTTCTCATATAAGCCATTGAAATCTCAAATCAATCACAAAGTAAACAATTGAGAGTAAAGTTTGAAGCTCAAAATCCATGGCACCCAAGAGACAATACAAATTGAAGAACCCATTTATGAATGTGCAAGAAGAGGCTACACAAACACCAAGAGCATCAACCTTAAGGACGATAAGCCTTCCTCGCGACTACATTCCACCAAGAAAACCTATTGTGGCACCAATCACCTTACTCGATCTAGAAGATACAAATATACCAACCAGAAGGCTCCAGAAGAAGTTCTTGTTGAAGAAGGGCAACTGCACAAATTTCAATTTGCAGATCATGGCATTACCAACAAAGAAAAAAATCCAGAACAAGTTAGCAACAATTACTTGTAAATAAGGGTTAGTTGAGACCCCAAGGTGCCGATTACATTGGAAATTCAAACATGGGAAAATGGATTAATGAAATTATGGATATTGAACTTGCTGGAAATCCCTCAATTTGGAAGATACCTGCAAGTGAAAGTCTATGCAAATATGTTGTTATAAAGAGTACATGGCAGTTTCTTGTGGTTAAACATGCCCATAGGAGAATGCGTAGTTCTTCTTCTAGATAGAAGACGAGAAATCCCTTGGAAAGAAGATGACTGAAAAATATGGAATTCAAAGGGCTAGCAGAGGGTTCTCGGTTGCGCATATAAATGACAAAGCCATGAGATCTGGAGACCAGATGTTGGCATGCAAGATATTTTGAAAGAGTCATTAGGACCAAGTCTTAGCAACAATCATTGCAGTCACAACACAATGCGTTGATGGAGTACATATGAACTAGTCGACAATCCTATTGAATGATTGTAAGGAAACACAAGAAAAAGGTACACCCTTTCATTATACTTGGTTCTTAATATGTATTGCACTAGTAGGAGGGAAGGAACCAAAATACAATCAATTCTTTGACAGGAATAGGAAGCCATTCTTAGCAGCAAGGTATGCAAACATGTGGTTTACTAACAATCAACGCATGCATATAATAAAATACTAATTTCTTCCTATATAATGAAGAGATTAGGGTTATTTTAAATAAAAGAACACACATACAACCACACATAATTGAAGTGTTTAAGGGAATTGCACTCTTCAAGATAGGGATGCATCATACCTACACACAATATAGAATGGATCTTGAGATGCAATGGTTAGCTGCCATGTTTAGTTGTTTCGAGGATGATAGTGCACAAATTGTAAATGATTGGAATCCGACATGGATAATTCCATTAACATAAGAAGAAGAGGATGCACAACAGAAGCAACCTAAACAACAAAACATTTCCCCACAAAATGAATCCACAAAATGGGAGTCTGAAGGTGCAATTGCTCAACAAGATATGCAGACTAAGAAAATGACATAAAAGGGTCAACTGGAGAGTTATAAAAGAAAAAGAGAAAATCGTCCAAACCTAGTCTTACTCAAGTGCTTACAGAAGATGATATAGATCAAATTGGCAAGGAAATTAGAAATGTCACTGAAGAAGCAATGGAAAAGGCAAATACAAAGGAAGAAATTAATTATCTTGCGACACATCAAGAAGAGATCCTTTTGAAGATTGAACAAGAATTTGCAACAACGAAGCAGCTAATAGTGATGACAAAAGGGGGATAAGGACATAAGGATATGGAAACACACTTAGAAACAAATTTGCATAGTACGCAGACACATCATGTCACACATGTGAAGGTAGCAATAGAGTCACATTAAAATCCTGAAGATTTCAGCTGCATCCCTGGTATTTTCCACCCAATAGATGTAAGGGTCAGTAAGCCATTTAGAAATGATCTTGTCGCACTTACTCATGGACGAGCTGCATGTATTGCATACATCCATTGCATGGGAAATTCGACAGTGAAATGAGGTTGTTACAACTAACTGATACAAAAGTCTAAATGAAAAGGAAACATTATAGGAGGAATGCTTGAAAATATGAACAAAGAAATATAAATTTGCGTAAAATACATCAGAGTTAGAAAATAAAGTAGAAGACACAGCATGAGAAGGTGAAAAGATGAAAAAGGAGACAGAATAAATACAATGGAGGAACTCAAAACTACAGAAGGTTGTTGAAGAAGTATACACTGTGCTTCCAGAAATTTAGATATACAAAGATACTCCTCTAGAAGAAAAGGTGTTGAATATTGGCGAGACCAATCAAAGTCTGCATGCTAAAATTGAGGAGCTTTTAGTAAGGCACCAACCGAGACAATTTCAGAGGTATGAGCAGAATGTAAAAGCAAACTAGAAAGAATGAATATTGCAATAGGCAGTATTAGGACCTTGGATTTAAAATGTACATAGCTACATGAAGAAAGTGCTGAACTATGGAGAAAGTTGGTCGGTGATTGGAAATTGAAGGAAATAGTTAGAAAGCTCCAAACTAAGTAGGAGGTAGAACAAAATTTGCGCGATAATCTAACCACCTTGTCAGTCACAGAGAATATGCCTAAGACATTGGGAGAATATAGGAAACAACAACTAAAAGTAAGTAGGATCTGGGATGAATGATAGAAGATAGCCAATAGAGTTGAACCGTTACACGATGAAGCCATTCACATCACAAACACAATTTGCACAGATACAAGGGGAAGTTAAGGTAGCCATCGATGATTGTACAAAAAATTTGAAGTCATCTCCCATTGAGCAGGTGGAAGTAGCAATTTTAGACAATGGAGGAGAGATGAAGGAGAAGGTTGCAACTAAAAAATCAACTTTCCAGAAGTTCACAATAACAGTCCAACCATAAATGCCAACAAAAAATATTACTCTTTGATATAGGATATTGCACAACACAAAGTCATGGGGAGAAACCAAAAATTTGTGCAAATACACACCCTTACCATTGATGTCAAAGGGGGAGAGAATTACAGAGATATGAGTGATAGGGGGAGTACAAACCTTGGATAAAGGAGCTCATTTTTAGGGGGAGCTCAGTTTTTTTGGGTGTTGACATCAATGACAAAGGGGGGTATTGTTAGATTAAAGTTGTCATTAATGTCAAAATGTTGTGTTGGCCCACAAAGTTGTCATTGATATATGTCAGCATATAAAGTTGTCACTGATGTTAGTCGACCTTGTGCAATAAAGTTTTGACTTGACCTATGAATTCATCCAACACTCATATAAATAAAGGAGGTGACCCTTCTAATTAAGCATCCGTCCAAGTATGTATGGAGATATGAAAAGTGCGAAGAAGAATATTCTGTGGTTTAGAAGTCAAGGATGTTTTGTGCGCAAATATAAATGTATAGCATATGCACATACATGATTGCGTAGAAGATATGCAATTGTAGTAAAGATTGTAGTTACGGATCAGAGATCACATATCAAAAGACAATGTGGTAAAAGTACATTTACATCCATTCCAAGGAGGTAGGAAAGGGAAAGGATAAGGAGTTGGAGCTTCCTTCTAGTCGAAGTTGGAGAACTAGGGTGATAAGACAAGGAAAGTATAGGATATTGCAGTCTCCTCTCAAGTTGGTGCCTAAACACAACAAGTATGTGCTTGCACAAAGGATTGGTGTCCTCAAGTTGAAGTTTGTATACAGGAAGTTGGTGCTTGTGCAGAGGATTGGTGTCCTCACATGTTGTTTCATGGTACAAGGTGCTTATATGCGGGATTGGTGTCTGAGTGAGTGGATGCTCACATCTTTGGAGATTGGTGTCTCCCATTTTGTAGTAAGAAGGTTATTTATATATATAAGATTTATCTATATATTCCTTGCACAATTTTGTATTGAAATTTGATTATTATACACGATTTGTTTGCTAATGAAAGATTACGTGCTATAACAATTGTTTAAAATGGTAATAATTGCATAATACTGATTGACCTCCCCCTCTTAGTATCATTACAAATTCCAACAAAGTTGCAGTTCCTCTATTTGATATGGCGCTTCCCAGTTCATGCTTATCATTGTTATGCTTCGATTCAGTAGTTTCCTTTGGTCAAAATTTGATTCCTAGTCATGAGTGTTTGAGAAAAATAAGAAAGATTGTCAGCCCTTTAGTACAATTGGCATCGTTGGTACATGGTTTCTTTGGCTTGTGGCTCACAAGGTGCACACAATTTCATATGTTTCAAGGGGCAAGGTCCTAATGACACCTTTGGTTTGTGGTTCGTGGTATTTGGATTGTGCGTGACACAATGGTCCTTTACCTCATTCATCTTCAGTCCTCATCCATATCAACTTCTTTGAGTTTTCACTTTAAAATGTTTCCTAAGATCACATCTCTCCTTGGGTTCAACTATTATCTCACGATTCTTCATTCTCGAGAATGGCTTATGTTGCATTCTTTTGGGCTATTTGAGTTTTCACTTCTAGAATGTTTATGCTCCTTGGCGTGTCCTATCTTATCTTGGAGGAGTCTAGTCATGATTAGTCTTCACATTCTCTAGAAGAGTGGCTACCCCTCTTGGCACAACCGTTATGCTGTGTCCTTTAGTCTATGTAAATCCCCTTTTACTTGCATCCCCCCCCCCTTTGAGCACCATGCCTCCTCTTGGGGATCGATTTGTCCCTTGCTATTTGAAAATAGCCTTTTATGGGCATAAGACCTCTCCTTGTTGTGAATTGTTTAGTTCTTGTGCCCCATTCATAACCTATTCTCGAGATGTCACTCTACGTGTGAAAAGCAATCAACTTTGCGCTTAAAAGAAAATAGGTATAAAGGATCTTGTGGTTATCATGTTATTGAGAAGCAAAATGCTAACAATGTCATCAAAGCAAAGAGCAATCCCATAACAACTATGCATAAATTAGAGAATTTGAACAACGTTAAAAAGAAATTTGTATAACCTACTTCTATAAATTTTGATGTTTTGTAAACAATATTAATTCTTGGCATATTATGGAAGCCATTTACCAGTAGAGTAGGTGCTCAAAGTAGAAAAATCTTGAATAGAAGAAAGCTGAATAGTGTTAAAATAGGCCATATGCAGTTACACGAACTTATTTGGATAGTCTGCAACTCTTTTTTGTAAATTTTGCTCAAGAAGAATGTATGGTTCAGCTGAAGTATTCCCCCCCCCTTTTAAAGTAATACAATTACAAATTAATAAATTCACCCACACTATGAAACCACACCTAAGGTTGAGGATAATGATTACATCTCCATGTGGCGTTATATCGCTAGCAAGCATGGTTAAGGTTCTATCTTTGGAGAAGGATGGCATCCGTATGGTTAGAGTGTCACTCATGTTTTTTAAGCAGTGGCCACGTGGCAATCTATTTTAACCATGCATGGTCAAAGTTCTACTGTCACTCACATTTTCCATTTCTTCCAATGTTAGATGACAAGTTGCGATGTGGGTCCATTCTTAGGGGCCTAAGCAAGGCCTCTTGGTTCCCAAAAGGTTGAATACCAGGGACCATAAATTCCAGTGCAAAAAAAGAAAAGAAACAATACTTTCACTAACTATAAACATTTTGAGTTAATGACACTCTTATATCTATCTACATGAGAATGCCATGTCATAGAAGTGACGATTATGACCTACATGGTAGTGACATATCCCATGACATGTTGTAGAAGTGATGATTATGACTTATTTCGTAGTGACGTATCCTAATAGTAATAATTAAGTTGTCAAAGTGAGGTGTTCAATAAGAAAGTAAGATAAACTCACGATTTGTTCGTAGATTTCGACGATTTTTTCGGCCAAAATCCGGCTAAAAATTGTTGAAATAGTAGTTTTGGGTTTACTTATATTGCATAATCGAAGTTCCCTAAGGATAATTGAGATTGATGAATCCATTATTACACTCAAAATTACAATTCCAGCGACCCAAATTGCAATTTAGCTACATCCAGAGTAAGCTATCTACCCGACGATTTGCACGGGGCCCACCCGATGCTGTCGAGTGATAGCTTACTCCGTTACTTCTCTTCCGTGAGACCGAAACCATACTTCTCTTCCTAAGTAAGTAACATAGAGTTTCTTTCAAAGATCTACATTGCAGTTGTCTCTGGCTCTCTACTTTTATCCTCTTGTGTAGAAAAATAAACACCAATATGCTCAACAGTATTGCTACTTCCCCTTAAAATTTCCGCTAGTTCTTCTCGGAAAACTCAATTCAATACAAGTTTATCTAAGTTGTTCCAAATCTTAATGTAATGTCAAGTCTTTGGCTTTAAATTTGTACGATCCACACCTCTTAAATTGTACATTTGATAAATAAGCCTTGACACATAATACATATAATAAATTGCAATGATTCATGGCTTGAAATCTCGATACTAATGAAAGTAGAGTCGTGCGTTCATATATGAGCTCATGTCCATCCCACTATTCTAACATATGCAAAAGAAAAATTGTAAATTTTGAAAAACAAATGGACCTTACCATTTAGGCATGTTTCCAGATCTTAGATTCAATCGATGATAATTGTTCTTTGCAATTTTTATCAATGGGATTTCAACGGTGTTGTCCTTTCAAT
This sequence comes from Pseudotsuga menziesii, assembly GCA_001517045.1. Classification (NCBI taxonomy): domain Eukaryota; kingdom Viridiplantae; phylum Streptophyta; class Pinopsida; order Pinales; family Pinaceae; genus Pseudotsuga; species Pseudotsuga menziesii. The sequence goes on along the minus strand of LPNX010964512.1, from coordinate 37,019 downwards.
TTTTTTTTTTATAAATATGTACAAGAGAATATATTACAATGGGATCCTTAACTTGTGACTTTTTCTAGCTTGAGCTGCTATCAAAGAAATCAGGATGGCTCACAGAAAATCAATGGATACCGATAGGGATCCTTCTTCCGAAGATCATGCGCAGAAGACAATTGCCCCTCTGGTGTGTTACTTTTCGCTCTACATCGAGATTGCAATATACTCTTCCAGGATTATTAACTTCCCTGTGAGTTTTCACACATTTTCATTTATTTGTTTCTCTTTTGAGTGTTTGTAGGCTTGCATTTTCATGTCATTGTATTGCGAACACAATGAAGTTTTTGTGTTGTGATTCGGATTTGCGATGCTATAACTGAATTTCAGAAGAAAATTTTATTCATGGAAGTAGCGATATTGTTGAGCATATTGGTGTTTATTTTGCTACACAAGAGCATAAATGCAGAGAGCTAGAGACAACTCCAATGTAGATCTTTAAAAGAAACTCTATGTTACTTTTTAGGTCTCACTGAAGAGAAGTAACGGAGTAAGCTATCACTCAAGGGCATCATATCATCTTGAATTTAGCTCACTCCTTCAATAAGCAAGGCCATCAATATTTAGCAATGCGGCTGCAGCAAGTTTGATGACTATTAGATCTCGAGTAGCTCAAGTTGCAACGGTTATCAAGCATGCTGCAGCCGCTGCAGCATGCTAAATATTGTTTACCAATAAGCACGCTTTATCACTACATTTAATGCTACTCTTGATTTCGAAGTATTAAATTTGATCCAAAGGTCCATATCCCCACAACCCATTAAATACTTATTGAATGCTGTTCGAATAACACGTCTTTGAAGGAATTTTTGTCAGGGGCAATGAGAAATTTGAAAAAGCATAAGATAAGAACAGGGTGCCCGCGCATTGATATCTGCAAACAAGCACAAGCTCCCCCTGCTCGCCACGCCACAGCCATGCGCTGACACGAGAACCACCCTCTCCCTCTCCACGTTTCCTTCAACAATGGCGGCCTCGCCAAGTATTTATCTGCGCACCAATGGATTGAGTTCGAAGGCAAGAAAAAACAGAACCGGGCCAAAAGAATTCCAGATCAAAGATGGCTGTGGACGATAGAATTGAAGGATGGCACATGTTGTTGCAGGTATTGGGGAGACTGAACGGCAGGGGCCTGGCCACGGCCGCCTCCGTCTCGAGGCTATGGTCTCAGGCGGCCAACCAGGAAGAGCTCTGGAGGGACCTTTGTCTCGCAAAATGGCCCTCGCTGGACTCGCAGACGGGGGTTTCCGTTGTGAATGAAGCAGGAAGCTACAGGCAACTGTACGCGCTACGCTACCAGGCGCAGCGTGGTTGCCTCGGCCATGTTAAGCCGTGGCTCTCCATGGACGATCTTATTTTTCTCGTTGATGTCACGGCGACGGCGGCGGAGGCCGCTGAAGAAGTAGTGTTTTCGTTTATTCGCCGCGGCAGCGAGCTTTGCCCTGTCTTTGTCTGCGATGAGATGTTCAAATTCTCGGCGGCGCTGCGCGAGGAAGAGCAAGGAAAGGCTGCTGTGGTCGGCTTTGGGGAATTGAAGGGCTTGAAGGTGAGCTGGGCGGTTATGGTGAAGGGAAGTCAAAGGGTTTTCCAGGTTATGGACAGCAAGAACGCAGGGCAGGTTATGATGGGAAATGCGTCTATTAATTTCTGCGAGTGCCTGCCCGACCATCCGGGCTGCGCGCCGGGGTTCAGCCAGCACGTTGCCGAAGTCGATTTGAGGTTCTGCAAGAGGGAAGACGGGAATCTTGTTACGGCGGAGGTGTGCCTGGGCATCATGAATACTCTCACTTGGAGGTATTTCTCGAAGGACGAAGCTCTCAGATATCTGCAGCATGCCTTTTTTTAACCTAACAACATTTCTGTCATTTGCCACGCCCAACATTTTTCTATTTGGGGAATTCCTTCATCTTTCGTGCTGCAAATTTGTAAAGTCTCTTCTGTAATTAAAAAGTTTTGTTTCCATCCCACTGATTTTGTAAAAATGGTTGAAGAGGAGCATTCGTTTTTGTAAAGATTTAATTCATGTAATTTAAGTTTTGTTCTTCTTTCCAAATCTTGTCATTTAGGAACTTTGTTTCGATGCTCTAGGTTTTTCCAGAAATATTTCACTTGGAGGCTCTCAGATATCTGCAGCATGCCTTTATTTAACCTAACAAAATTTCTGTCATTTGCCACGCCCTACATTTTTCTATTTGGGGAATTCCTTCATCTTTTGTGTTGCAAATTTGTAAAGTCTCTTCTGTAATTAGAAAGTTTTGTTTGCATCCCACTGATTTTGTAAAAATGGTTGAAGAGGAGCATTCGTTTTTGTAAAGATTCAATTCGTGTAATTTAAATTTTGTTTTTCTTTCCAAATCTTGTAATTTAGGAAACAAAAGGAGCATTCATTCATTTTTGTAAAGATTCAATTCGTGTAACTTAAATTTTGTTTTCTCTCCAAATCTTGTCATTTAGGAACTTTGTTTCGATGCTCTAGGTTTTTCCAGAAATATTTCACTTGGAGGCTCTCAGATATCTGCGGCATGCAGATATTTATTTGCCACGCCATACTTTTTTCTTTTTGGTGAATTCATACACATTTTGTACCCCAAATTTGTTTTTTTTTTGGGGAATTCCTTCATACACTTTTCTTTTAGGTGAATTCATACACATTTTGTGCCCCAAATTTGTATTTTTTTTTGGGGAATTCCTTCACATTTTGTGCTGCAAATTTGTAAAGTCTCTTCTGTAACTATAAAGTTCTTTTTTATCCGCTGATTTTCTAAAAATGGTCGAAGAGGAGTATTCGTTTTTGTAAAGATTCAAATTATGTCATTAAATTTTTGTTTTTCTTTGCAAATCTTCTGTCATTTAAACTTTGTTTCCATGCTCTGTTTTTTTCCAGAAATATTTCACTTGGAGGTATTTCTCGCAAGTCGAAGTTCTCAGATATCTGCAGCATGCCTTTGTTTAACCTAACAACATTTCTGTCGTTTGCCACGCCATAGATTTTTCTTTTTGGGGATTCATTCACATTGTGTGCTGCAAATTTGTAAAGTCTTTTCTGTAATTAAAAAGTTTTGTTTCCATCCTCTGATTTTGTCAATTAGTTGTTATTTAAATTTTGTTTTTCTTTCCAAATCTTCTGTCATTTAGAAACTTTGTTTCCGTGCTCTATTTTGTTTTCAGAAATTTGGTTGACGGAACCAATGCCTCTCAAGGAACTTTGTTTCCGTGCTCTATTTTGTTTTCAGAAATTTGGTTGACGGAACCAATGCCTCTCAAGGAATTTTTTTTCTGGAATGCAAAGCTTCAAGTCTTAACAATATGCTCTACTTTTTTTGGTAAAATAGTGCCATTGTATTTGTAGGTGGAATGTCCACTTGAAAGATGTTTCTAGAATGCCACACATAAAAAATCCAAAAAAATCCACACTATGATAAATAATGTCCATAAATGTAATCTGATTTATGGAAAGAACTATGGTAAAATAGTGCCATTTGCCTTTCTAGGTGGAATGTCCACTTGAAAGATATTTCTAGAATGCTACACAAACACTATGATAAATAATGTCCATAAATGTAATCTGATTTATGGAAAGAACTAAAAATTATAGTAGAATGTATGTGTACAAGTCTAAATGTTCTTTAAATATTTAAATTATTTACTTGATATTCAGTTTGATATTCTTGTCTATTTAATCTTGAATAGAATTTTTGAGAATCAAACTAATATCATGTAATTGAAGTGAATATAATTTTTGAGCATCAAACTAATTTCATGTAATTGAAGTGTTCCCTATATTCCGATTTTCATGTAATTGAAGTGTTCCCTATATTTAATTTGTTCTCTATTTTCCCATGGATCAAAGTTATTAGTGTGATGTAAAGTAACTTCCAAATTTTCATGTAATTGAAGTGTTTCCTATATTCCAATTTTCATGTAATTGAAGTGTTCCCTATATTCCAATTTTCATTTTCTTAGTGTGCTTCTAATTTGTTCTCTATTTTCCCATGGATCAAAGTTATTAGTGTGATGTAAAGTAAAGTAACTTCAAAGACTAGAAGTGGATCATATTTTCCGATGATCAAAGTTAAGTCATATTTTCCCATGATCAAAGTTAAGTTAATGTGATGTAAAGTAACTAAATTGTCTTGTCTTCTAAACTAGAAGACTAGAAGTGGATCATATTTTCCCATGATCAAAGTTAGTGTGATGTAAAGTAACTAAATTGTCTTCTATACTAGAAGACTAGAAGTGGATCATATTTTCCCATGATCATCCAACTGGTCTCTCGCTTCGGCGCTGCTCCCTCTGGTGATGGTCAAACTGCTGGTTAGGAATCAATCCACCGGATCAAATGTAACATCATATCCAATGATCACACACCTGTAGCCAACCCCATCAGCTACTATCAGCACACGAGATAAAAGATGGCGTGTGGTCACTGAAAGGTATTGGCCCAATAAATGGGAAATTCGCTAGAGGGCCGTTCATCCAACCCAAAGAAATGAGTCGGAAATAATATCTCATAGCTCGTTTTATTAGCGATTCCGGCAGAAGCTTCATTGCAGTTCTGGTTGATCCAGGCTGAAAAGAACAATTATTAGCTTGTCCTTTATTTCCCGAGTGGAGCATCTTCACGATCATATTTTCCCATGATCAAAGTTAGTGTGATGTAAAGTAACTAAATTGTCTTCTATACTAGAAGACTAGAAGTGGATCATATTTTCCCATGATCAAAAGTTAGTGTGATGTAAAGTAACTAAATTGTCTTCTATACTAGAAGACTAGAAGTGGATCATATTTTCCCATGATCAACTTCTATACTAGAAGACTAGTGGATCATATTTTCCCATGATCAACTTCTATGCTAGAAGACTAGTGGATCATACTAGAAGTGGATCATATTTTCCCATGATCAAAGTTAGAAGACTAGAAGTGGATCATGGGTAGAAGTGGATCATATTTTCCCATGATCAACTATATACTAGAAGACTAGAAGTGGATCATACTAGAAGTGGATCATATTTTCCCATGATCAAAGTTAGAAGACTAGAAGTGGATCATATTTTCCCATGATCAAAAGTTAGTGTGATGTAAAGTAACTAAATTGTCTTCTATACTAGAAGACTAGAAGTGGATCATATTTTCCCATGATCAACTTCTATACTAGAAGACTCCATGATCAACTTCTATACTAGAAGACTAGAAGTGGATCATACTAGAAGTGGATCATATTTTCCCATGATCAAAGTTAGTGTGATGTAAAGTAACTAAATTGTCTTCAAAAACTAGAAGTTACGAAGGAAAGTGATAGAAGTTACGAAGGAAAGCTTGTCACTTCAGGCATAGTATTGTTACAAATATTTTATTGGCTTCAAGCAATCTAAAACTCAGTTGCAATATGTAGTCCTTGAAAATCATTCAAGGAAATGGAGGATAATTAAAATATGCTATTTAAAAATTCAAGCAATCTAAAACTCAGTTGCAATATGTAGTCCTTCAAAATCATTCAAGGAAATGGAGGATAATTTAAATAAGCTATTTAAAAACTCAGTTGCAATATGTAGTCCTCGAATATCATTCAAGGAAGGAAATGGAGGATAATTTAAATAAGCTATTTATATGTAGTCCTTGAAAATCATTCATTCAAGTAAATGGAGGATAATTTAAATAAGCTCTTTGAAGAAGATTTTCAAGGAAATGGAGGATAATTTAAATAAGCTCTTTGAAGAAAAAATAGTAAATGCAAAGTATTTTTTTTAAGGAAAACTTGGATTAAGCTAAAAGTTAGGGTATTCAATTATTATTAACATTCAGTGTTTTGGACCATGATGACTTCTTAATTCTATATGAGAGAGGTTGGTATTCAATTATTATTAACATTCATTGTTTTGGACAATAATGACCTCTTAATTCTATATGAGAGAGGTGACTCTCATTGTGAGTATTTCTTTAAAATGTGTTTTTAGGGTATTCAATTATTATTAACATTCAGTGTTTTGGACCATGATGACTTCTTAATTCTATATGATGACTTCTTAATTCTATATGAGAGAGGTTGGTATTCAATTATTATTAACATTCATTGTTTTGGACAATAATGACCTCTTAATTCTATATGAGAGAGGTGACTCTCATTGTGAGTATTTCTTTAAAATGTGTTTTTATTGGGAGCTTCTAGACTTGATAATCTGATGACCTCTTAATTCTATATGAGAGAGGTGACTCTCATTGTGAGTATTTCTTTAATATGTGTTTTTATTGGGAGCTTCTAGACTTGATAATCTAGTTTGAGTTTAGGGTTCTTCAATATGTGTTGATAATCTAGTTTGAGTTTAGGGTTCTTCAATATGTGTTTTTATTAGGAGCTTCTAGACTTGATAATCTAGTTTGAGTTTAGGGTTCTTGGGTTCTTCATAGCTTTTCATCAGGCAACAGATATTTAAATTCAACAACCTACAAACATGAATTCAACAACCTACAAACATGTAGCTACAATTGGAGAAAAAAGTTGTGAATGCAACTTACTAATTTAGGTTAGTTAAAAGAATTTCTAAAGAATTTCTAAAGTAGAATGTGTTTTTCTTTGTTGTAGTTGTAGCTACAAATACATGAATACATTTGGTAAAAAGATGTTTAAATTCAACAACCTACAAACATATAGCTACAAATGGAGAAAGAAGTTGTGAATGCAACTTACTAATTTTGGTTAAACGAATTTCTAAAGTAGGTTAGTTTAAATCATAGTAGCATAATTCGAGTACTAATACGGATTAGATATTGAAAAAATAGGCAACTAACTACTATGATTTAAACTAACCTACTTTAGAAATTCTTATAACTAATCGGGTCAAATTTCGGTAGAGCAACCCGTTGCTCCTGGAAGGTGACATTTAAATCCAACCATGCTAAGGGTTGGTGCGGCATCAAATTCCGGTAGAGCAACCTGCTCCTCCTCCTGAAAGGCGACATTTAAATCCAACCATGCTAAGAGTTCGTGCGGCAAAGTTGGGTGCGATCCCAAAGGCTTGTCCGCACCCAAAGGTTTGTCCAACAAGTCACAGGCACAACCAAAAAAAAAAAAAAATTCTTATAACTAATCTAAATTAGTAAGTTGCATTCATAACTTCTTTCTCCATTTGTAGCTACATGTTTGTAGATCTAATATTATAACTAGTTCCTAAAATTTATATTACAAAATAAATCTAATTTAAATCTAATTTTATATAAAAAAATAAAAATTTTTATAACTAATCTAAATTAGTAAGTTGCATTCATAACTTCTTTCTCCATTTGTAGTTACATGTTTGTAGATCTAATATTATAACTAGTTCCTAAAATTTATATTACAAAATAAACCTAATTTAAATCTAATTCTCCATTTGTAGTGTAGATCTAATATTATAACTAGTTCCTAAAATTTATATTACAAAATAAACCTAATTTAAATCTAATTTTATATTTGATATTTATAATTAAAGAATAAAACAAAATATATATTATAAATTTTAAAGCTTTGAACTTTTAAAATCTAAAACTAATTATGAAAATACTTTCAATAAAATTAAAAATAAAACAATACAATTTAAATAGTTCTAATTTTATAATATGTGCCAAAAATGTAGGTAAATTTACAGTATCTTATTATGCCTAACATTTGGCTATTTTTGAACTGCCTCCCAATTTCCATACAAGAAAGTCTAATATGACAGAATCATACTATTATGGTTATGACAGAATCATACTATTATGGTTTAAATGTGATGTAGATGCTATTTCACATGGTCCATGGATCATTTCAATCTTTCATTTAAGTAAAGCTTTATAAATTTTATAAATTTTAAAGCTTTGAACTTTTAAAATCTAAAACTAATTATGAAAATACTTTCAATAAAATTAAAAATAAAACAATACAATTTAAATAGTTTTAATTTTATAATATGTGCCAAAAATGTAGGTAAATTTACAGTATCTTATTATGCCTAACATTTGGCTATTTTTGAACTGCCTCCCAATTTCCATACAAGAAAGTCTAATATGACAGAATCATACTATTATGGTTTAAATGTGATGTAGATGCTATTTCACATGGTCCATGGATCTTTTCAATCTTTCATTTAAGTAAATATATTGTAACAATGTAGAGTTATTTCTTAACATTTCTTTGACACTATGGTAGGACTGATGAGAACTAAGACTTCAACTTAGGGTTGTGTGTTCATCTCATATAGGCCTAGGTAAGTAAATATATTGTAACAATGTAGAGTTATTTCTTGACATTTCTTTGACACTATGAGAGGACTAATGAGAACTAAGACTTCAACTTAGGGTTGTGTGTTTATCTCATATAGGCCTAGGTGAGTAGATACAATTTGTATTTAGTATTTTTTTTAAGTATTCAACTAAATTGATCTTAAAATATGCTTCATCTTACAACACCATCTATTTGTCATCATTTTCTGAGCAAATAGATAATTTCTTTTAAGGAAAAATAATAAATTTTATTTATTTGTGTACATATTATTGATATGAATTTGGAATTTGAGGGCTTTTCATCAGATACTTGCAAATAGTTGAATTAATTTCTTTAATCATAAACTTTGTTACAATACATAAATCTGTAAATATAGGAATAATTTTTTACATCAAATTAAATAATCCTTTTTTTCTTTCTTAAAGTGTAATTAACCTAGTGAAGTTAACCACCACCATAAATCAAAAAAATACAAAAAAATATAGAGAATAAAATAATCTGTAAATATAGGAATAATTTTTTACATCAAATTAAATAATTCCTTGTATTTTCTAAAAGTGTAATTAACCTACTGAAATTAACTACCACCCTAAATCAATAAAATAAAAAAAATATAAAAAACTAAATAATTGCAAATTAAATATTAAATTTATAATAAATATTATATAAATATATTCTTAAATTTTATAAAATGAAGTGAAATCTCAAATTTCACTGAAATTTTAAGCTTTCATGATGTTTTTCCATTGAAGACGAAATGGAAAAAGAGGCTCATTGCACATATGCCACAAATAAAAGTCTTCTAAAATAGACCATCCTACCTGTATGTATCTCATAGAGCTCCGATTAGAGAAGGATTTAGATGTAGAAATGGGATGCAGAGTATTCGCAAAGGAAATCAGAGTGTTCAGAAAGGAGAATGGAGGGTTTGCGAGAGGATGGGTGCCACGTGGACTATTAAAATTCGAAAAATCCTGCTTTAAAAATTCATTAACCATGAGGATGAGGACGAGCTGATGGCCCTGTCAGCTCAAGGTGGGGAGACAGAGAATATGGGTTTTGATGGGCCCTGCAAATCTGATGAGGGGCTCTATTTTCGAAGGTGTAAATGGTCAAGAGCAGTGATCAAATTTGAAGGGTGGGTCTTAATTTTAATTGAAAGGGAATTCATTCTCGGAGTCTTTCAAAGATAGAAAGGCAATATAAATAATTATATTTCAATTGACAAGTATAAATTAACTATACTTTTTATCAAAAAAATGCAAAAAATAAATATTGTTCTTTCAAATTTTTACAATTTTTAAGAATTGAGCACCTCTTAATATTTATATGAAAAATGATATATTTTTAATAAAACTTATTTTGAACACATTAAGTTGTCATGTGTATCATTAATTTTACAGTTCAGTAACATGACAACTATTCTATTATATATTTTTTTTCTTCAGTTGGAGCACACTTCATTGTACAAAAAAACTGCTTAGACTATGTCAACTATATTGGGGCATCCATGTGCAATCCAAGCTTGAGAGATGTAAGAATGATAAGGATGGGGAACCTAAAAAAAATAATACATAACTCAGAAAACATTAAAAAAAATTACCTACATACCAAGCAAGTTAGCAAAGCTAGCATAATCGGGGTAGGGGCATCAAATTTTTTTGTTCAACACTTGTTAAAGCATACATGCATGGGATGGAGGGGCAAGGGAATCAAGCCTAAGTTAATTGAATCCTTGCAACTCACTGAGTCTCAACAATCCACCTTTTAAATTGAACCAAAATACCAAAAGCAGTTTATTAATAGCTAAATTTGAGAAAGTTCTAGGTGTGAGTAATTAAGGGCTTAGGGCTCTAAAATTTGTTGTGTTTTGTACCAGTCCAGGATTCAATGAATCCACACTCACGAGTAGGAATTTGAGTTACTAAATGAAAACAATTAATGTGTATACCTCTATGATAATGAGGAAGAATACCTAAAATTATGGAATTCACCTCCCAAGAATGCCTTGCAATCACATTAGTAAGGAGTGATAAGAAGATCAAAACAATCCAATGCGTCTTGACACATTTAATATTTTATGGTTGTATTTGCACCAGTATTATAAGGTGAGGATGTGCATGCATAATAATCCTTAGTTATGACTATGAGATGAGGATTTAAAGTAATTTTTGTTTTGGTGGTGCTGAGGAAAAATGTTGTGAGAAACCATAGATGTTTGGAAGGACAGAGGGAGGACAAATTCTGTGAGAAACCATAGATGTTTGGAAGGAGAGAGGGAGGTTACATCATGATCATGCCACCCATCAAATTGAAGACTATTATTGAGCCAACAATTATTTTTTTAATTTTATTAATAACCATTGTTTCTCCATATTGTGTGCCCAATGACACCTCTCTATAGCAATGCATAAATCGACCTCTGCACAGTTTGTGATCCTAGCTACATGCCATTACTTGTATTTGCTACATGCTATTATTTGTATTTGCATGACATTGAGTGTTGTTTATAGTTGTCATGAGTCCATCATATTCATGCTAGAAATGAAGTATTGTAGAGGAGGACTCATCAAACCAGCCTTTTGAATTTCATTTTGACGAAAAAAGAGTGGACATTGGTAGCAAGGTTCACATAGGTGGTAGGCACAAAGTTTTGAGCTTGTTTCGGGCATAGTAGTAGACTAGTAGTTGTTCTTTTTTGTTATAGTCGTAGTTGTTGACACATTGTCACACTTTAGATTGCAGCCCCAAGTGACTGGAGAGTTGGAGTCACATCTCGATGGCTAGTGCCTTGTAGTCATCAATGATTACTGGTCATCTTGCATAGCTAAGCACTATGCATCACATGAGTGAGTGATTATAATTTATCATATTTCCAATATTTTGAATGATGAGTTGAACTTTATAGCATAGGAATTTCAACATCTTGAAAAATTTATATGGATGGGTAATTTTAAATGTTGCATTTCTTTTGAAATGTTGATATAAATTGTGCGAAAGGGTAAAATTCAGATTTAAAATTTCTTTTAAAGAGCAATTTTAAATTTACACTTCTGGGAAGGGCTAGAACCCTTTGGAAGAGCTGGGAAGGGTTCGATTTTGAAAGCTGGTGGAAAGATTAACCCACTTTTAAATGTAAAACGTAAATTTATAGAATTTAGTTTTAAAATGAAAAAAATGGTTTTCTTATTCTTAACCCAAAAGAAAAAAAAAATTAAATTCCAAAATTCCTAAAAGCTAAAAAAAAATATCAATTAAAACTGAGAATTGCAGCTATATTAAAGATTACCGCTGATTTTTCAAAATATCCAAGCCACCATCATGATAAACCGCAAAGAATAAACGAAAGATCAATTCATTATAAGGAGAGATCTATTTAAACCTAGGATCTGATGTGCCTGGTAAGGATGAAAAAACAAGAGAAAAATCACAGTTTTTGTACACCAATATATACTATTGAAAGGACGTTCAAATCCATTAACTATATATTTACAAAGGTTCTATGTGCACAGGCCGGTCACTTACTCAATTCAGATCTTGACAAACTGGGGGATTCAGATCAATCAAATTCAATTCTTAGAAGCTGAAACATTAAGATGTAATGATAAATAAAACAGATAAAATGGCAAAAGCACCAACATTATATTGTCTTCTCGAGGAGCTCCACTAATACGGGCAGGCAATCATTCTCTTGCGTTCATGATTCATTAACCTGTTGGTGCAAACAGTCGACATCTGGTGCAACAAATAGAAAGTTGACAAAGAAGTTTAAACGATTGATACAGAAGTTTAAACGACTTCAATGACCAGTTTTAATTGTAACGATTGTGAATATTCGGCATGTTTTTGGAAAATTCCCCGATATTCTTTTTTTACAGTATTTACAAGCTCTTTATGAGAGAATGGAATTACATTTTTTTGGTTGAAATAATTTTTCAACACCTGCAACATACTTACATGAGAGGGAAGAAAACAAAACGACATTTTATTTTGAAGATTGTTTAAAAGACCTAGATACATTTGTTGATACTATGTGTTAATCGTGACATCTATCTTTGTAAAGTTTATAATTTACACCTGAAATATATAGTTGCAACTAATTCATATAATATAGATTTATCATAACAAAACTTGAAGTACATAAATCTTTTTTTAGTTGATGTCAATTCAATATCATTCATGAAAGATTAGTTATCTATGAATTAAATGGCATTAATGGAACACTACTTGTATGATGTATTTCAAACAAAATGAAGAATGTACATGGACTGAAAAAGTGTTTAAGAAGTACAATGAATACAATCATGCATATGAACTGAGTTTTATATAGTTTTTCAAAAATTGTAATTGTCAAGACACAACACCATTGCACGCATAAACATAAAAGAAAAATCCTTAAATATTTAAAATTCTTCTCACCTTTATACAACTTTCTAGATTTTATATATGTATCCCATTCCACCACTGAAGAATCAAGCCATGTTAGTGATACCATCATTAATGTATCTAATGTAACTAGTGATAGTTTTGTTCTTTGCACATCCTTCATTATCTTTTGTCTTAAGACTGCTCTCTAATACGCCACCATATTTCAGGAATAGTAAGTATTGTCTTCTATGACATTGATATGCAACTCTATGACATGAAAAAAATACTCCCAAGAATATTCAATTGATGATCCATTATTGGTATGATACTTTAACAATGACCAGTGAGACCTCCTTTCTTGATATGATACTAACCGCTGAATACAATTTTAAACATTATTTTAAAGATATCTCCTTGTCCTTTTTATACTTGTCATACAAATTAGCTTTGGATTTAAATTTATTAGTGGATGTTTCTGATACCTATGAAAATTCATATTCTTGTATCTCAAATGTTGGGCGTTTGACCTTCCTTTTTCCCTTGTCATTTTCAAATTCACTTACCTCTACCAATTCTCCCCCAAAATCAGCCTTTTTCCTTTTGGATGCTTCTGAATTTTCCTCTTGCTCTGTCTCCATGGCTTCTGAATAAGTTCTCTTACCTGCCATTTCTACTTTGCTTGTGACATGAGTTATTATTTCTGTTGATTTTATTATAGCCAATGGATTTTCCTCTAGAACCTTCGCATCCTCCATTTGTGCTGGATAATCCATCCAATTAGTTCTTTCAGTTAATCCTTCCACTTTTGGATGCTCAAATTCCTTGTTCTTGTTCAATTGCCTCCTTTGTGAAATAACATGGTGTGGGTCATAATTGACTGCAAAGGATTTCTTGAAATTCATATCCATTAGCAGAAATTCAACTACAGGAAGTGCAACTTTGTTCTTGATAATGAGTGGCCCAACCACCCATGGAAACTTGATCTCAGAAGTCTTCTTAAAACTAATAAAATTTTCATTCTCCATAATTAGCTTCTGTCTTATAAATTCTAAAGAAAATATTCTATGGGCCAGGAATGTTGGAAAGATATATGGTTCATGGGTAAAACCATATACCCAGATTATAGTATGCTCTTCTAATATGAACCAATCCCTATCCTTCTATGAGGAGCAAATTGTAGAGCCTCCTACATCTCCAGTATTGTAGATCCTCCTGGATCTCCGGTAAAATTATGGGCAATTTAGTTTGAAAGAACACTTTATATACTTCTCCCATCAAAAGGTTCATATAATTGAAAAAATAATCACTGATCTTTGGAGTAAGTACCATTTCTGGGAGCTGCAATTTTTCTTCATTGAAAAATAGGAACATTATAATAAGGTATGTGTTAGAATAATCAACCCATAGTTAGCTACCTTAGACATTAATTAATCCATTTTAGTCTTATTTTCCTAGTTTTCAATATTCCACTCTATGCAAGTTGTCTTCCAGATGTCCCAGAAGTCAAACTTGCTAAAACTGATTCATGGAGCACTTGGGAAACCTATTAGAATCCATATTTAGCATATCTACTTTATTCTACATCCTCCCTAGCGCATATCTGCTTTTTCTGCTAAGTTGCCTGCTTTATTGAGATTTATGGCAAAAATGTAAGTAAGACTAGGTGTAGTTGACTTGTTTTTTCCCTCATCCTCTTCCATTCTTTTCTCCTAATAAAAGAATGTATGAGTTTTCTTTCCATCACTTATTAGCTTGCCTACTTGACTTTTCCAATACGTGAGCCTCTAGGTAGATTTGGAAACTGCTTTATGCACCTATGGGGGATTTGACTAGATTTAGTAAGCTTGCTTTTGACTATTTCGAATGGCATCCTTATGAATTCAAATATCTCATGTAATTATATATTGCAGCAGTCTATGACTTCATAATATTGGCTATTGTACACTTATTCAATACAGATTAGTGTTATGCTCCAATTTCAGTCTCCTTTGTGTGTAAATTTGTAGGTTTGATTAGCAATTTTGTGAGTGCAATTGTTCTATCACTTGGGTTCAATTTCCACATGGTATTAGAGCCTTTGTAGATTGATTTCTCTCCTTCCATATTGCTATTGCATGTTCGACATCTTGATTGGGAGCATTTTTCTGGTTGAAGGGCATAGTTCAGAGCTATGGATCAATCTCAGAAGATCATCTTGACTCCATTTAATTTCTTTGAATGGAAAGCAGAGATGGAGATATTGTTGAGAGCGAAGGGTCTCTATAGGGTGACTATGGAAAAAAACTTAAAAGGTGATATAGAAAAAAACATGTAGGAACACTTCCGTATGCTCATTTTTGAAAAAGTTGGAATCCAAAACAACTATGTCTTGTCCGAAATTGACGAACTTCTCTGCTTATGTTTGGTCAAATTAAAGTTCTAGTGAACCAAAGAATGATATGAATGCCACCCAAAATATGTCTACTAGAAGGTCTAAAAAGATGCATGATTTTAGAGAAAATATATCCAAGTACACACCAAGGTCTGTCCAATTGTTGGAGGATAACAATGATTTCTCCCTTCTTGTGAATTTGTAAAGTAAATATCAAACTTCTTACAACCACAATTTGTATGGAACTTAGCCGTATTCTCTACCTATGCATGATGTTGGAACTGAATTCTCATTTTGTGGTAATCATTTTATGATTTCCAAGTCTAAGATAGATGCTTCAAATTTTGGGTTGCTTATCCTTTCACATGTACTTGTTCCTCCCAAACAGTGAATAACACTTATGCAATTTTGTGGTCCTACAGATATTGTTGGTTGAATTACCTGAATATTGTTAAATACAAGCATATCATTTCCATTTATAGTATGTGCATGAACCATTATTTTTCTATAAAATTCAACATGCAAAACCTATTATAAATGGTCTTCCATGCACTCATGGGAACATGGTAGGGTTCATAAATAGTTCTAGGTGGTATTTATTTTCTACAAATTGTTCATTTGAGGAAGACTTCAATGACTAGGAGCTATTTTTGAAAAGGAAAGAATCCAATTTTGTTGTTGTACATGCAATACGTAGTTTGTCTCATGGTGATGAGCAGTAAACTATATAACTTTTGTAGACCACCAATTTCTCGTCAAAGACACCTTACAATGGGATTACTCTTAGACGTTCCCTTGGGGTGTAAGATAAAAATGCATTGATTAATTGTATATGTTAATTTTCAATGGGATTGATGCTAACGTATTACTCGGTTTGAAATTTTGTTTAATAAATTGTTTCTTTTTGTCCAAAATAGGGGACTTTCCCTAAAATCCTCATGTGAGTCATCATACACTCAAAGATGTTCTAGCACACCATTATTATATTTGTAATTATCACGTCAAAATATCACACACATATTCATGGATTGTACTACCTTTATTGCTAGCTCGGATACAAGTCTCTTGTTTGATTAATTGTATTTGTTAATTTTCAATGGGATTCATGTTAATGTATTGTTAAATTTTCTCATGGGGTTAGAATAGGCGGTTAATGGGTGTATTGTTAAGGATCTCCTTGAATAAGGTTTATTTTAAAATGTATTTCTCAATTTGGAATTTTTAAATTTAATCAGGGAGTGATGTCAATTTATCACTCAATCTAAACATTTTCTTTATAAACCGTTTGCAGGTTAACGTTTTCTATTGGTAATGATTCTCATGTTTCTGTAATAATTCTTTTTTATAATGATGGATCAAATCATTTGCATTGTGATTACTAACATCATTGATGTAATATTCAATATTTTTGAAATCAAGATTCTGATGATGAGTGACCTGTGTATCGTCTTCCGTTGCACCCCAATACAATGTCAAATTGAGAGAAGGTTGAAAAAAGAGAACTTGGAGAGGAAGCATACCAAACATGGTTGAATCAACCACCTATTCAATTGCCACTGCATTCATAATCACCAATTAGGAACTCCTACATTAATAATAGTTCTTCACATGTTGGTAATGGAGGCAATGAAGTAGAGGTTGGTATGGTTGAGTTATTACAGTAAATGAGTTCCATGGATGCAATGTTGTTATATACATTCCATGACAATGAGCTAGGGTATGACTCTCATAACATTGAAGCATTCTTTGAGATCCTAAAATTGGCTTCCAACGCCCCTCTCTTTGGACTTGGTCGGTCAAAGTTTGCAAAACTTGGGACAAAAATGTTACTATACAACTTGGAAGAAATGTATGGAATGTCAAATGTGTGTTTCTTGGCACTTTTGAGGTAACTGACCATCAACTACCTTATATTTTGAGTAATCTTGTCACATAATCAATAAAATTGAAAATGGTTGATTTTATGAACACTAAATGACATGGTGCATTTATATTTCTCAGTAAGTGTAGGTTATTTAAAGATAAGGTACTTCCACAGAGTAACTAT
>LPNX010964512.1:4375-19882 GCA_001517045.1 Pseudotsuga menziesii | reverse complement strand
AAAATCTATAATTGATTCCATACGTATTGAATGTGGTTTTGTTTCAATGAATACAACAATGAATTAAAAAATTAACGTAATCAATAAATTCTTTCTTTACAATGCAGAGGCAACTCGACCGTAGGTCACATTGTATGCAAAGAAGAGGAGGAAATGAGACATTGACAAAAAATAATTTTGGTGGTTGCACAGTAGAAGCATGCATTTTTCAGATCATTTAAAAGAAAATATTCCATTGATTTATCCAAGAGTTGGGTTGCGGACCAAGTTAGAGATAAATATGGTGCATTCGGTCGTTACCCGCATGAAGAGGAGGATGCACTAAACACTGGGATCAAGTGGAACAACTCGGTAATAATCTATTTTTGTACATTTCTAACTTTATATTCAAAATTTGAACTATACAATTTCTGTTTATTAAATTAATGGTTGGCTTATTAGACATATGACACCATCATTTGTTAACCTTTTTTTATAGGTGCATTCGTTCCCATCTGTGTGGGATTATGGACATCATTTTCACACTAAGGATGTTGATGATGGATGTCTTACATAAGTGTATATAGTGGATGTCAAGTTCAACCAATCTAGTCGTGCTAGACATTGTGATCGAAACCTGATATGAGGGTGTTGGGTTACATAAAAAAGATACAGGATATCATTCAAGTGGAATTCTCATCTTTCCAATATGTTATTTTTAGGTGCAGGTGGCGAGACACTTTCAACAAGAATAATGTAAATGAATATTGTGGTAGTGGGATGAAAAGTTTCTACTTTAGAAATATTTGGGATGAAAGTAAAGAGCCTTATGTTTTCCCAAAACACTACAACCAAGTGTCCTTTAACCCGAATGTGTTGGATAGCTATTGGTAGTTCATAATAAGACATAAACCTAGATCTCAACATGCTTATGAGATCAATAGTGCTATCATGCAAATTGAGGAATATAATGACGGCGATGGTGATGGAGAGTGATATGTACATGTTTTATTTCATCATTCATAGATTGAGATGTTTTTTATTATTATTATCAAGAACGGTCTAATTATATTGTTTATTTTCCATGTTATGACGTTGGAAATGTAAAGTTGATTACTAGATGCAATGTTTAAACAATTTGAGTTGGTTAAGTACATACGCATGTAAACAATTGAGTTGATGTCAACAAAGAGTGATATGTACATGTTTTATTTCATCATTTACAGATTGATATATCATTTTTTCATTATTATCTTTGATTGTCTAATTATATTGTTTATTTTTCATGTTATGATGGTGAAAATGAAAAGTTACAGATTACTAGATGCAACGTTTAAACAATTTGAGTTGGTTAAAAACCAATATGACTTTATGGAATCATTGTATGTCATTCTCCATAGTTAGAGATGATCTTTCTTGATTTCCATTTAGATCATTATGGTGTGGTACGATTTAATGAATATATTAGACTTAGACCAAATTGTTTTAGAGGGTATAAAATGTGTTCCTTTAATGTGGACTAATGTTATATTATATAATGAAGATCATGAATAATAATAATAAGTTTGGAGAATGCAACTTTTGGGTTTATAATTGAGAGATAAGGGTGTACTTTTAATTAAGTATTTGTTTTCCTTCCTATTAGAGATTTGATATTTGTATTTTAAAATGAGTTATTGTTTAAAAATAAAACTTGAATGATACATTGATAGGTCATATTGATGTTCATATTTATATATATTTTTAATTGATGTTCATATTCATATATTATAATAATATTACATGTCAATTTAGTTAACTTTTTGTTATGATGTTTGGTTACACTATTGGAGGAGCTAGTTGGTGAGCCGATTAGTCGAACAACCAACTAATTAGAGATTAGGTCGGCCGCATAAGGTCGTGTCGGTTGACCGAACCGACAGGTAGTTACATATAACTGTTTGTAAATAATATATATTAGGCTGTTGAGCCAGTTGAGAACTCGGTTCGGTTCTATGTTTGTATAGACCCTCACGATATAATATAATCTGTTATTCTTCTATCTATGTTCTTGTCTCTTGTATCTATTATGTCTGTATGATTCAATGTGTATTATTGGTAACCCTCTGTGATCTGTGAGATTACAACATTGGTTCCGTTTCCGGTAGTACATATCTGAGATGACTATAAGCATATGATATCAGAATAGGAAATTAAGAACTCATGGGAGTGTAAGATAGAAAATTATTTGTAGAATTATGTGAGGAGAAACAGATTAACCACTGCTCAAGTGAAGGAGGAATTCTTCACTGAAACTCATGAGAAGTTCATAGAATCGGTACCCCATATTTTGAAAAAACTTCTGGATGAAAAATCTAGAAGCAACTAAAGACCGAGAGCTGCTACAAAAACTGATTCAAGGGGGACGAACAAACCTGTTAGAGTGGTTTGAAAATATTATAGATGAATTCTGTGAGGAGCAAGCCATAGTAGAAAGAAGTTTGGTAGAAACCGTTAAAAAAAAAATCTATATAGACCTTACCGAGCAGTTCCTGTGCTCCCTACCGACCCTACTGTTCAAATTCCTGATAGAAAAAGGAGTGGGTCATATTGTAGAACCTCGTCCATCATTGCATGAACTGCCACCAAATTCTAACTGCGCGGAGAAACAAAAAAAGTGGGAAAAATTCATTGCCAAAAGGGAATGTGAATATTTCCTAAGCAAGTAAATAGAACTATCCAAGCTTTCTAAAGTGTTGGGTAGGCTATGGGGGGGTAGCTGGTCATATGTTGGGGTAAAGTGAAGAGGATTCTAGTCGACTAAAAGGAGATACCATCACCAACAATGGAAAGTCAACCTAGAACGAAAATCGAACGAACAGTGATACACAAAGGTACGATGGATTTACAGAAAGTAGAGAGAGAGAAGAGGGTGAAAAAAGGGAAGAAAAAAGAGAACGAGCTATAACACTGCAAAGAGGACTGAATACTAGGGTAACAAACCAGGAAAGAAATCTGCCAGAGTCAGGCATGACCGACAGGAAGAAGGCATGAATGAGGAAGCATCACCCATGGAAGAAGAATTGTGGATAGAGCAGCGTGAAGCTCTCCAAATAGATGTTCCCTAGGAGATAAGACCTCTGTCTCCAATGAATCTGAGTACCAGGATACAAGACATTGTCAAAGAGTACCTAATACTAAGAGCTGGTGAGTTTGGTATATGGAGCCGACTAGATGATGAGGTAAATGATGATAATCATCTAGTGATCCGTCGACTGGAAGAAGGAAACTGGGTCATGCTTCAAGTGTACCCTTCCAACCAAAGTATCTACTTACTTTACCCAACACATGAAGGAGCACCCCCCGTGCTAAACACAACTTTGAAAAATACAGAACAGTCGGACCTGAAGACAAATCAATGCAGTTGGACATCGACAAGAGAAGTTGACCCGAACCGACTGCTTGTCAGAGAAGAAACGACAAACAAAACGACCAACAGGAGTGAAAGTTCCGTCGAAAACAACTTTGCACAACAAGACAAGCAAAAAATCCAACTACCCCCACCACTACCCCTACCACCGCCACCTCCTGGAGGAGATAGTGACAACGATTCTGACATGGGTCATGGATCAACACATATGCCTTTATATGAGGGTGATGAAGATCCTAGATTACATTGGTTCATCTGTTAGTCAACATGGGAGGAAAATCAGGTTACAGCTGAAGATCAACAGATGGCACAGTTTGCTGGTGCCTTGAGGAAAAGAGCACTAACATGGTATATGACCTATATCAAGAGAACTCCTCATGCATCTAAAGCAGAAATTAAAGCGCAATTCTTGTCCTTCTTTAAAACTCCAGATGCAAAACATTTGGCAGCTAAAAAGTTGAAAATGGACATCTCAAAAGCCAGCAGAGTCTGTCCGAGAATATGACAAACGTTGGAAAGACCTACTCAGCCAACTGGATTATGTAATTGACGAACAACTATTAATTCAACGGTTCCTTGCAGGTCTATCACAGAAAATTTGGCAGCACATAAGCTTGGAGATGTTCAAAACGTATAAAGATGCGCTTACCAAAGCTCTGTAAGTGGAGATGGACGAATATTTCCAAGCATATCCCATGGATACTAGACTGGAAGAATAACTAGAAATCATGCAGAAATCATTGAAAGAGCTGAACCTCAAGAATCAGGATATCTGGTGCACAAAATGTTCAACGACTGGACACGCTAAAGATAACTGTCGACAAGACATAAGTCAATAGGACGTTCAATTTGTTCAGACAAAGTCCTTCTGCGACATCTGCCAAGAACATGGAGAACACACAATGAAAGATTTCCCGTATCTCATGAAAAACAACAAAGAATCTTGGTGTGCAATCTGTGAAGTAAAAAGTCATGCCATGACTAATTTTCACTTAAAATTAAATAACCGACAAAACTACTAAGCAGTCTACCAGACAAACGCAGTTGCGTAGAACAACGATAACAACTAGCGAAGCAATGATCAAAATGAACCGAATAATCAAAGATATGAAGGCCTTTGATATGAGTGCTGGTTCGACAACCGTCATGGAGGACATGGAGGTCGAGGTCGATTCTCTGGGAATCGTGACAATCGACCACGTTGGCCCATCTAGTGTTTTACATGCTATAAAGAAGGTCATCAATATGTAGACTGCCCATACAAGGATAAAACTGATTTAAAATTTTGTACTAGCTATGGAGTCGGTGATCACTCATTAGAGGATTGCCCTACTATGCTTGATAAAATCAGTAAAAAAGAAAAACATTAATGTGTTCTCGTGCGTTCAAAAACATGATTTAATCAATACGGAGAATCTGCATATAGTAACCCGACAAGGGACAAAAATTGGGAGTGATAATCCACACATAAGTAAAATAAAATAAAAGAATGATTATCCTAACCCAGCTAAACAAAAACAATTGTATAAAGACATGACGAATATATTTAAAGAATTTGCTAGACAAGAAGAAGCTGATGATAGTCAATAAAGCACAGTTAAGGAATTAATACGTTTAGTACAAGATGATAAAGCGGTATCTCAATTCATTGAATTATTGTATAATATGAAGCATAATAGTAATACAAAAAAACAAACAAAAAACATATGCAGTCTAAACTAAAAAGACAAAAGTGATGCCGACCCACTTGTCGACCTAGAAATTGAAGGATACCATGTTCAACAAGTTGTACTCGACTTCGACTCACAAGTAAATATTATGAAGCACGACACTTGGGAACAATTGGGTAGACCTCGACTATATGAGTCAAGAATATACCTCAAATTAGCCTACCAAGGTCTGATTGAACCTATCAGAGTTTGGAGAAATGTCGATATGACAATAAAAGGAATATCAACCAAAGTCAACTTTGAAATTATTGACCCTAAGGAAGGATCCAGTTCCTTCCCAGCTTTAGTAGGTCGACCTTGGGGAAGAAAAATGAAAACATCAATATCTTTAGATAAATAAAGGATAAAACTAAAAGGGAATGGATAGAAATTCATAGTACCTACCCATCCATCCCAAGGAGAACCTTGAATAGAACCTATAGATGAAGAAGTCGACATCTGAAAATTATATCAAATACAAAATAATGAATACTACACAGAACCCAATGTCTATGGCAAGCTTCACTTAGGAAATCAAGATTTAGTAGGATACAAGTCAGACACATAATTATATGATTGGGAAGTCGAAAACTACGAGACACAAGCAAGAGCTTGCTGGACCATTCAAACAGTGCAGAAGAAACCAATCCAACAATGTTTCTTAGTTTCCATCATCCCAAAAATATTTGAAAAAAAAAGTAGGGAATACCCTACCTTAAAACCAACAAATGTAAGTATCAAACAAATCCCAAGATACAAAGAAAAATAATCACCAATTATGCATATAGAACACGTATCTAAAAACATTGGTTAACATGGCCGACTACAAATCCTAGTTGAAACCTTCACAGGACAAGCTACTAGATGGTGGGATACCCATCAATCAAGATTGCAGACATGAACAACAAGTTGGAATTAATTTGTAGAAAGATTTAGAGGAAAAAGACTAACCAAGAAATCCCAAATACCTATGTTCATCCAAGGTCAGGACCTAGAAGAACACATAAGAACATGTGAAAAAGAGTGGAAAAGACTTGGGTATAAAGACGAACGTACATGGCCACACCTGTTTCCATCGACGCTATTCGACTTACAAAACAAATGGTACAAAATGGAAGAAGCATGGGGTGAAACATTTCAATGGAATGAACTTAGAGAGAACTTCATTAAAGACTTCAACTTTATACCACAAAACGAAAAGTTAGTCGAATTTTCCAAACAAATCAAAGCGTTTATAGAACCGACCGGGAAGAAAACCCTAACACAAAATTATGATCGACCAATAATAACATGTAATAATATACAAACCAAGACAATACCACAGTCAACAAGACTACAAATGGAAAACAAAAATCCGGAAGGGAAAAGCTTTCGATGGAAATCATACCATTCAGAAACAACAAAACCAATTCGCACAGTACTTAAAGTCGAGACAACCGGCAAAGAAGATACCGACTGAATGACTGCAACAAACTTTCCTGCTACATTTTCACAGTTCAAATAAGGGAGATGACTAATCAATGAAGATAAAGCACCAGAATGGTTAGATGCCAAAGTGAAAACTAAAGAATTTGACATATCAAACGATGATCGACCAAAAATGGCAAAAATTGGCGATTACTGGAGTGAAGAACAAACCACTGAAATAGTAAACGTACTAAAAAAATTCCAGGATGTATTCACTAGAGACTACAAATATCTCAAAGGTCTAGTCCATGAAATGGGAGAAATGAAGATTGACATTAAACCTGATGCCTGACCTATAAAGAAAAGGCCATATAAATTAGCTCATAAATACAAAGAGATAGTCAAGAAAGAGATTGATAATATGCTTGCAGTAGGAATTATCTACCCTATTAACCAATTGGAATGGGCAAGTCCAATGGATGTACAACCAAAGAAACATGACCCGACAAAGCTAAGGAACCGTGTCGACTTCAGAGAATTAAACAAAGTCACCTTAATAGACCCATTCCCAACACCCTATGCAGATGAAATCCTAAATGAAGTTGCAGGACATGAATGCTACTCATTTACAGACGGATTCTTAGGTTACGACCAAGTACCAATAGCCAAAGATGACCAGAAAAAGACAACATTCATATGTGAATTTGGCTCATTTTCCTACAAAGTTATGGCTTTTGGTCTAAAAAACTCACCTACAGTATTTTATAGAATTGTGGTCAAAACATTTCAAGAATATATCTACAAAATAATGGAAGGATATTTCGATGATTGGACAATATACTCTACGTTGAAAGATCACTGCAAATGGCTAAGGCTCATGTTGGAATGATGCCAACAAATCCAACTATCTCTGAACATAAGGAAATGCATATTCCTAACTCCTATAGGGATACTATTAGGACACATTATATGCAAAGAAGGCATCAAGTTCGACTTTGCAAAAATAAAAATTATCCTCGACTTAAAACCACCAGTGAACCCAAAACAAGTCAGGGTACTACTTGGTCATACAGGAAAGTTATAAGATACTATTAAGATATGACCTATCCATTGGAAGAACTATTAAGAGAAGATCAAGAGTTCGACTAGATAGATGAATGTAACATATAATTTGAAACGCTAAAAAGGAAGCTAGTCGAGGCACCCATTCTAAGGTTCCCGATTTGGTCGATCAAATTTCACGTACACATCGACGCATTAGGCCTAGAAATAGGAGCGATATTAACACAACCAGGGGACGACATAATGGATTACCCCATAGTTTATAGCAGCAAAAAACTAAATAAGGTAGAAATAAAATATTTGACAACAGAAAGAGAAGCATTAGGAATGGTTTTTGCACTACAGAAGTATCGACATTACCTACTATCCAACCCTTTCATCTTTTATACCGACCACCAAGCATTAAAATACCTTGTGAACAAACCATTACACCATGGGAGAATCTGTCGATGGCTACTACTATTCCAAGAATTCGAATTTGAAGTCGATGTTAGACCAAGAAAACTAAATTTCGTACCCGACCACTTCTCGCGAATCGACACAGGAGAGGAGCCTACAGGAGTTGAAGATGACCTACCAGATGCACACTTATTTCGAATAGAAGCAGTCCCAGTAGAATTAGAGGAAATAGCTCAATTCTTAGAAAATGGTCAAGCACTAGAGGACATGAGCACAGAAAAGAAACAAATCTTAGATATGAAAGCTACACCATATAGCCTCATCAATGGATTTTTATATAAAATGGGTCTAGATGACATCCTCAGACGATGCGTATTAGAACACGAAAGAGATAATATCATGCATGAAGCACACTATGGATCGGTGGGAGGACATTTTCAAACAGACACAACTGCCAAGAAAATCCAACAGTTAGGGCTATGGTGGCTGACATTATACAAGGATTGTAAAAAGTTTGTGAGCCAACGCGACAGATGTCAACGAATGGGTCGACGTCTGCCTAGTCCAAAAATGTCCTTGATATTAGTAAACCCAAGTTTGACATTTGAAATTTGGGCCATCGACTTCATAGGACCATTCCTGACCCTAGCAAAAAGAACAGGTGCAAGGTACATAATAACCACGGTAGAATATGTAACCAAGTGGGCAGAAGCAAAACCTGTCAACACATGTTCTAGTGAGATAGCTGCTAAATTTATCTACAAAAATATAATTACCAGATTTGGACGCCCAATAACCCTAATCAATGACCAAGGTTCACACTTTATTAACAAAACCATCAAAGCACTAACATACCAGTTCAAAATAGACCACCGACAGAGTACAATCTATCACCCTTAGTCGAATGGAGCAATTGAGGAATTCAACAAAACATTAACAAGGGGTCTAACAAAAATCTGCAACACCGACAAGGATGATTGGGACGAAAAGATACCTATAGTACTATGGGATTACAGAACAACATACAAGTGTTCAACTGACCAAACACCATTCTGACTAGTTTATGGCCAAGAAGTAGTTGTTCCACTACATTTTCGACAGCAAATAACTATCATAACATATATTTTACATGTCGATGTCAAAGAAGGCAGGAAGGACCGACTGATGCAATTAAGCAAGCTAGAAGAACACCTACTGCTTGCTTTGCAACATCAAGAAATCCAAAAACAGTAGCAGAAGGCTTAGCATGATTGCAATATAAAAAAAAATTGTCGGCAGGGGACCTCGCATTACTATACAATAGTCGAGTAAAAGGACAACCCAAAAAGTTACATACAGAATGGATGGGAACTTATGTTGTCGAAGAGATTCATGCCAACGGATCAGTCCGACTAAGGACATTACAAGGCATAATATTTCGGAAACTTGTTAATGATGCCTGACTAAAACGATACAAAAATTAAAACAAGTTCAAAAAAAAAGAAAAACATAAATATAATGACCATAATTGTCAGAAAAATTATAAAAATCTAAAAAGACAAAAAAAAAACAAATAGAACCAACACCTAGGATGATAGGAAACTTCGAAAAATATAATAACCAACACTTCAACAACCGACACCAAACCCATTGACATACCACCATCAACCGCTCGCATGATCAACATTGACCAATGACCCCGAGGGTCAAATCATGCCTTCATGAATACAGTCAGAAGGAACACCAAAATCAAAAGGCTAGTAACGCAAACTCCAGAGACTGTGGTGGACCATCACTTCCGCCATTAATACATCCATCGATAGAAACGTCACCCGATCCACCTATAAATACTGGACCAGAAAAAGATCATTTACCATATTTTGAAGAGACAAAACAATTCAACACTCATAAAATTGAGAAATGAGAACCTGTAAGACAAGTCGACCAAGAGACCGACGAGATGGCCCCGAAGCAAACCAGAGCCGCAGCTGCAAAAACAAAAGAACTGCAATCCGCAGAAACCCCACTCATGAAACGACTAGGAAACATCAAGAACACTAATGTACAAGAAACCTCATGGGAAAAAACTTGGGTTGAGATCAAGGAATGGGCCTATGTCGACAAGAAATAGAAACCAGAAGCAGAGAAGATAAACCACAACTCCATTATGAACTTCATGAACACACCGTTCATGGCGAGTTTTGGAGGAACAAAAGAAACCCAGTAAAATTCATTATCAGCTGATACCACAAGGGAAATTATTACTTCGACAGGCCAGTATAAATCTCTAGCGAATTCATATACAAGCTGACTGGTCTCTCAAACCAAGGTGACCCAGTCCCTATCAGCATAAAAGAAGGACTGGTAGAACAATTAATGGGGACACCATCAGGGAAAAATTCAAAAGGGATAATGATCAGTCAGACACAAGCCCGGAAGCCGCAAATCGTGGCCAAAATCATAGCAACAGGACTCACCCCTACAGGTTGAGGGAGTGATTTGAATCTTGACATGCTAGAGGCAGTAGACACAATAAAAAAAATAGGAAAAGTGTATAGATGGGCTCAGCATGTTGCCGACATGCTAAAAAATATTTGTGAGAAATGTCAGGTGTCATGTGGGATCATAAGGTTTCCATCTATGATAATCTGGATAGTGATGTACCACTTATGCCCAGTTGAGGACAAACAATTCCAAGAACCAACAAAATTCCACATGTGGAGGTTCAAGCCATTTGTGCAGACTGGAACATTGAAATAATTAGCAAATGGAAAAGTTGTAACACCCCAGTTTTGACCCTGTTGCATTAAATGTACATGATGTATATATTGTAATGAATCGTGGTGAGGAGCTAAAGGCAAAATCCCCACCATCGATTTAGTTGTGTTATGTTTCGGCGAACGGAAAAGTTGCCGATGGTATATCATGGTATATGGCATATATGAAGTTTTGTCATCATGTAAATATGTTGCTTTAATTAAATAACCCAACCAGCTATGTTCGCAGTAACTAAATTAAGAAGGGGCATGATTCTCATAAGGATAAGGGGGGGGGGATGTCAAACCTTGAACCAATGGGCAAAAAAACAATGTGTCAGCTGTTAAACCCTTTTGACTTGCTCACCTCCCCTTGTCTTATCCAACTACCACCGTTAAAAGTTCTGCTTTTAGTTGGGGCAGTTATGGCTAGGGAGTGGAGTGTGGCAGGACTGTCAGTCCTTGCCCACACGCACACTCCACCAGTAGGTTGAACCTCACATTTGCAAGGAAACAACCACCGCCATCACTCCATGCGGACTCTCCACTCTCTCCACGACACCATTCTCTCCATTGTTGGTTCATCCTCACGCAGGGATGGTAGTTTTGTTCATCCTCATGTAAGGAAAAACGCCCTCTGTCTCACGCAGAGGAATTATTTTTCTATTTGGTCTCACATAGCCCTGAGAGGGAGTCATTTCGACTGTCATTTGTGTTTTCCACAGAGAGGTATTTGGTGTGTTTCCATCCATATATTGGGATCTAGTGTAAATTTCTCTCACACATAGGTTGGGAGGTTGATTTTCCTTCCCCATTGCGATCTGTGTAAGTCTTCTCGGTGGCTTCATTGTTGAGAATGGACTGTTGTTTCCCCATGTTGCTAGTTGTGTTTGTTTTACATTTTGGGACTATTGTAGTTTGTTTTGGAGCCATTTTGGCCACGATAGGGCCAAGAACGACTCAGGAGTTGTTTTCCTTTCCCAAGCTGTGAATCACTTGTGTGACTGTGTGTATGCAGTGGTTGGTCTTTGAAATGTGTTGGGAGCAGGGATGGGGGATTGATTTGCTTGATAAACCTGTTGTATTTGGAAACCACATAGACAGAGCTAGAGAGCTGGCTTTCTTCTCAACAACCCCTGAATAGCACTGGAAGGGAAGTTAGGGCCTGAGGGACTGTGTAGAAAAGAAGGGACTGATTCCTTGTGTTGGGTGTGGGTGGGTATCTTAGAAGTCAGGCTGGTTCTGGTGTAGGTGTTCCTAGCTCTATAATGGGCTCACTAGCTTATCATTTAGCCTTTCCCAGCTCCTTGATGGCCTGATAAACCTGACCATGTTGGCTTGGCTATTGTGTTGATGGCCTGATAAACCCAACTATGTTGGCTTGGCTATGTTTTGTGTGTCCTTGGCTATGTGTAAGCCTGCTTGTTCCTTATTCCTTGGGGAATCATGCCCAGCTCGGGGGTGGTAGCGTTGCTGAGAGATTAAGGAGCACGCTGGACTATGGTTGGGTGGAACGTTGCAATGACATAGCTGGTTACAGGACGAGTTCTTTACAAGATAAGTAATCTTGTGTATTTTACTTCTGCAATTATATTTATTGTTAATAAATTATGATGAACATGTTGAGTGAATGAATGTATGTTTTCTTCAACTGTGTATGATAAATTATGCATCTTAGCATGTTTTATGTTCTAGCATTTCAATTCTTATGAATGCACATGTTCATGGGGCTAGTTTCCCAAATCGTAAATAGCATGGTAGCATCCTCTTCACCCGTCGGAGGGTCGGGGACACTACAAAAGTACTGTTAGAAAACTGGTTCAAAAAATTAAAAATCCAGACAACCAGATGGAGGGTGCCTTAGAACATCCGAATAAGTCTGCCGAAAACAACACCCATCCAACTAGAACTCTACCACACTACAGTCTGGTATATGCAGGGAGAAAAAGAAAAATCAAGACCTCTCGACTATTACCCAATAGTCGAAGAGATTTTCCAAGAGCTAGGTCGACAATCAAATACAAAAATATCAATACCAGCAAAAGCTAAGGAACTAAACGTATCAATTGAAGAACCACTGAATGACCAGGAGAAGGAGGAGGACTATGAACTTTGACTATATATCGACACCTTCATGTTGGAAGAAACACCGGTAGACTCATACCAACAGACTACAAATAACAATTGTACCACCACCGACCCAAAG
Organism: Pseudotsuga menziesii; assembly: GCA_001517045.1. NCBI lineage: Eukaryota > Viridiplantae > Streptophyta > Pinopsida > Pinales > Pinaceae > Pseudotsuga > Pseudotsuga menziesii. Next base: position 6,976 of record LPNX010964512.1, on the reverse strand, counting down.
GGGAAATACACTGACTGAGTAGCAGGTAATCAAACCAACTGAGAAAAGTATCAGTCCAACCAACCAACAGGAGGGAGAAGAAGGACTAGAGGAAGACATTGAATTCGACAATCCGAAATATGCTATAACCAAAGATAAAATAAAAAAACTGGCAAGGGAAATAGCAGCCGCAAGAAAAATGGAAACTCAGGAGATGAATATGAAATAGTAGCTAAAACAATCGACATCATAGAAGACGCTGTAGCGAACAAAGTTCCGGTCGAGATGCAGTTTAGATGCTTCATTGAAACAAGAGAAAAGCAAAGTCGACCGAAAAAGGTAAAAAGTACAAACACTTCAACGACTGAAAACATTGTTGATGTAGTGTCTACACCTCCACCCCCATCTCCAACCCATATTACACAGGAATACAATCCACATGTACCCACCATAAGCCCCATCGATATTTGCAAAAATGCTATGCTAGAAACCCTAAAAGAGAGGTTCAACCATGATGGCGAGTTCCAAGTATTCATTGAAAAATTACCTGAACTACTCACCTCTGCTTAGAATATTACCACCAAATGTCCATTGATTGAAGCTAGTGGATCAAGGCAGATCTTCCCCCAACAAACTGGACAAATACCCCAGAAACCAAGATCTGTGGGAATTATCAAGTCGACATTCTTGAGGAACCTCGACAGGACATCTCAAGTTGTCAGAAGTCGCAATTCATCCTTCATCCCTCTCGACATCACACACCCTCCATTAGCCAATGATCCAGCAAGAGATGTGGAAGAATATAACCTGGAAGATATCAACTGGTTGATCGACAACCTATTCTCTGACGACCCAGATGATTCAGCACCAGAAGTCAAGGACTCGACATCGACTGAAAATATCCCCACTACACCAATCACACCTGACCATTCACCATCTCCACCACCTCTTCCCAATCCAGAACCTCTAACCAACCCTAAACCATCTGTACCAAATCCTCTAGATACACATCCAGTTGCAGATCTTATCCAAGAGAATCAACGATAAGTTACACCGACCGTTGAAGATCAACAACCAGAAGTTCCACCGACCGTTAAAGATCAACCATAGGAGAACCCACCACTTGCAGATGCATAGGTACAATAGCAGACAGAACTACATAAACGCAAGAGGAAAAGAGATAGAAAGAGGAAGGAACACCATAAAGAATCACAGTTGACAATGGTCCACATTAGCCAACTTGGATCAACTACTGTAGTCGACACAACAAAGCTAAGAGACAAAGAGTTGGGACAATTCTTAGAAACTCTGGCCACCGAGGAAAAAACAAGAAGCCAGATCAGATGCAAGGAGCTCGACAACATTAAGAATGAACAAGTTGAGTTCTTGTCCAAATGTAGAAAACTAGTTCAGACAGTAATACCGGGACCTCTAGAGGTCGACACCGACAAGTCACTAGAAAAAGCATATCAACTATTTGAGAGTGTGGTGGCGACCCTACAAGTACACATACAAAATACAAAAGAAGATAAAAAACAAGAGACATCTAGATTACTAATGCAATAGTACACAACATTCTCAGAAGCTTACAAAGTGCTGAAAGACCACTTGGAAGAATTTGTCATTATAGAAGAAGTACTCTGTGATTGGCCTAATTATTACAGACAAGTATTTCAATAGACCCGACAGACTCGAGAACAGAGTCAAGCGTTGGGAAGGAGAAAAAACACTGAGAAACACAATACAAGATCAAATCATACTGGAGACAACCAAACTACAGAGACTCGAAAGACAAGCACACCAGTGGGTACAACAAGCACTCCCAAGCTTGGATAGACTAGATACCATCTGCCCACAGATGAAAATATTACTAGAAGCAGCACAAGAAAAATATCAATTCTTGGGACTCGACATGGAAAGTATAGCAGACCTTTCCACCCAGGAGAAGATGTCGACTTTATCAAGCGTCACAACATTAACCATCGACATCCAGAAAGTATTACAAAGTTGGACATAATTTCAACATCAATTGGCCGTTACTACGAAAGCAATCGTAGAAGTATGCATACAAAAACGACCAACCATCTGACTGCAAAGCCCATGAAAACAAACAATAAAGTAAATATCTTAGATAGTACCAATTTTTGAGTACCTCCCCCATTTCTTCGGGACAAAGAAATATTTTGTTCCTGGGGGAGATGTTGGAGGAGCTAGTCAATGAGCCGACTAATTAGAGATTAGGTCGTCCGCATAAGGTCATGTCGGTTGACCGAACCGACATGCAGTTACATATAACTGTTTGTAAATCATATATATTAGGCTGTTGAGCTAGTTGAGAACTCGGTTTAGTTCTGTGTTTGTATGGACCCTCATGATATAATATAATCTGTTATTCTTCTATCTATGTTCTTGTATCTTGTATATGTTATGTCTGTATGATTCAATGTGTATTATTGGTAACCCTCTGTGATCTGTGAGATTACAACATACACTTATAAAAAATGATTCATTTATGTTTATAATTTGAATAATTAAGTTATATAGAACATTAAACGACGAAGACTTAATTTCCTTATTAAAAATCATTATATATTATCTCGTAATGCTCAACTTAAATTTGTA
>LPNX010964503.1:11553-22731 GCA_001517045.1 Pseudotsuga menziesii | reverse complement strand
CTGGGACCCCATGCCGATGGTGTGGTTGGGTTCGTTGATTCTCCCACTGTAGAGTCTTTGACAAAACAACTTCACCAATTGTCTGTCAAACAATCTACGGCAGAGGTAGCAAAGGCTTCCCCCTCTCCCCAAAATGCAAATGTTTTTTCTCAAACTTCTCAAAAGGGCAATCAGCAGTCCAGCGGGAAGAAAAAGAAGGGTAAAAAAGGAGAGGGAAACCAAAACCAAAACAAGCCTAAGCCCGCAAACAATGCTGATGGGGGCAAAAAAGATAAAAAGAAAGTCAAGTTCCCTTGTAAGTTGTTCCAAGGAGACCACTTGACCCACCTTTGTCACCTCATGGAACAAGCTTAGAAGCTGTTAAAAACTCAACCAACGGCTGTCCTGAAGGATCCCTTTCCCCAAAGACCGAACTATGCGTCAACTTCTACTGTAGCAGGGGGCAGTCAAACTGCTCCTGACCCCAATTATATCAACATGGTCAGATCCTCAACTTTGTTGCAAACCAGTAACAAAAGATATGAGAAAGAGACTCCTGAGATCGGTAAAGCTGTAGGGGAATCTTCCAAACCGCTCACTATAGAGAAACCTGCAGAAATAATGCCAAAGATACCCAAATGTGTCTATAAGAAGACTTTGCATAACCCTAATAGGGCTGCTTCCAACTACTCAGTGGTTGAAGACCTAGCTCAAACCCCATGTGCAATGTCAGCTTTGGAGGTGCTACAGAGTTGTCCCGCTCAGTGGGATGCCCTCTTGGAAGCTTTAGGTAGCATGGACTCTTCGAGTCTCACGGTGAAGTTTCATTTGTCTGATGTCAAAATTCACCTCCCTTATCATATAGCCCTATCAATCGATGTTGTCCATGGTGGTAAGACCATTCGACGAGATATTGTTGATGAGGGAGCCTCTACATGTGTTATGTCCCTGGCATGCTGGAAAGCTCTTGGATCCCTAGAGCTGGTCCCATCAACCACTTTACTTACTACTTTTGATGGAAGGTCTTTCCGTCCACATGGTATCTTGCCAGCTTTTGAGATTAAGTTGGCAGGAAAAGCAGTGTCTGTTGAAGTTGAAGTGATTGATGCTCCCTTGGACTACAATTTGCTTTTGGGTAGGAATTGGACTTATGCAATGACTGTTGTTGCATCTGCTGTTCTTCATGTCGTGGTTTTTCCACATGAGGGCAAGTTGGTTACTGTTGACCAACTTGATTTTACTTGAAAACGCCCTTTAGAGTCTAAGGAATCCAATGTACCATTGGTTGATGAGGCCAAGCCTGCTGCTCAGAGCTTGGGGGCTGGACTGTACACATCATTGATGGGCACATTTGATATACCAGCCCCGGTTAACTATATCAGTTCCACTAGTGTGGGGAAGTCCATCGCTTTGGTGGTGGATAGGACTGATCCTTGGGTTCTCCCAACCCCCCAAGAACTGGAATTTCCCTTATCGGCAGTGGAAGTGGCATATCAAGCTATTACCCAAGCCACTGTTGATTCTATTCCAGATCCTCTAACAGTATCAGATGATCTGGATGAAGTCTATTTGCCCGCATTGGTGGAAAACTCTTTACATTCCATAGATTACTTAGATATTGTTTTACCTTCCGATGAAGGCATTCTGGAAGCTATGTGTAGCCATGATAAGATATGTGAGGATCTTCATCACCGGTCTTATTTCCTTCCAGAGCTAACCAAGATAAAAAACCAAGAGTTTCATGTGAGACTTCCTGGAGATGTTGATATACCTGTCAACCCTTTACCTAGGAAAGGAGTGTTTGCCGAGGGGAATATGGCAAACATTTCTGCCACTATACCTATCAATATCTCTGTCAAACCAGATGTCGTTTAAAACATCAATATAGGTGCAAACTGCTCTCCAGAGGAGATTGCTATCTACACTGCCCTTTTCAAGGAATTTCGCAATATCTTTGCTTGGTCATATGAGGAGATGCCAGGCATAGATCCATCTATTGTCCAACATGAAATCCGTACCTACCCTGATGCCAAGCCGGTTCGGCAGAAATTACGCCCTATGAACCCTCATAAAGCGGCGGTTGTGAAGGCAGAGGTTGAAAGGCTATTGAAAGCAGGCTTCATATATCCCATTGCTTTGACTGAGTGGGTGTCCAACACAATTCCTGTTGATAAAAAGCAAGGGACTATTCACGTTTGTACTGACTTTCGAGATCTTAGCAAAGCCTGTCCCAAGGACAACTACCCCACACCATTTATTGATCAGATCATAGATGCTTGTGCGTGGAGTGAGGTCTTTTCATTTATGGATGGTTTCTCCAGCTACAATCAAATCAAAATCAAACCAAAAGACCAGCATAAAAATTCTTTCATTTGCCCTTGGGGTACATTCGCTTATAGGAAAATTCCCTTTGGATTGAAAAATGCAGGGGCAACCTTTCAACAAGCCATGAACTTTTCTTTTCATGATATAAAATCCATTGTCAAGCCTTACCTTGATGATCTGCCCGCACATTCTCGCAAGAGGATCCAACATCCAGATCATTTACGGTTGATTTTTGAGAGATGCAGATACTATAAAATTCGCTTGAATCCCCACAAGTGTGTATTTTGTGTCGAGTCAGGGAGACTACTCAGATTCATCGTTTCCAGTAGAGGCATCCAGGTGGATCCACTAAAAGTTGAGGCCATTGTAAATCTGCCTACTCCTCGTTCTCTTAGGCAACTTCAGAGTCTACAAGGAAAGTCTAACTTCCTTCGACGTTTTATCATTAATTATGCCAAGATCACAAAATGTTTCATGCGCCTGCTCAAGCAAGACACCTCATTTGTATGGGATGAAGCCGCACAACTTGCATTCTAGGAATTGAAAAAAGGATTGTTATCGGCTCCTTTATTACGCCCACCAGATTATTCTAGGGATTTTATATTGTATCTGGCCATGCCGGAGTCAACCATTGGGGTAGTGCTAGTTCAGGAGGATGATAAGCTTGTTGAGCATGTCGTCTATTATCTTAGTCGTGCTTTGGTTGGACATGACCTTAAGTACTCCCACATCGAGAAGTTAGCCTTAGCGGTTGTTTATGCTGTACAGAGGTTACGACACTACATCATACTGAGGACCACCACTGTAGTGGCGGATGTAAACCCTTTCCAATATGTTTTATCCTAACGCATTGTTGGGGGAAAATTCAACAAATGGATAGTCATTCTCCAAGAGTTTGACTTGGTTTTCCAATCCACTAAATCTAAGAAGTCCTTAGTGTTTGCTGAGCTTATAGCAGAGTTTCCTATGGAAGACGATGTAGTGATTGAGGATGACTCATTCCCAGATGAGCACATCTTTCTTATATCTACCTCTGATCCTTGGTACGGAGATATTCTCATATATCTCCATACTTTGAAGTATCCTGTTGCTTACTCTAGGGAAGACCGACATAAGTTACGACTTCATGCTAAAAACTACCTCATAATAGGAGATACTTTATATTGATGAAGGGTAGATTTTGTCTTGCGTCACTGCCTTACTCATGAGGAAGCAGAGATTGTCCTAAATGATTCTCACAGTGGAGCATGTGGGGGTCATTTATTTGGGTTAGCAACGGCCCATAAAATCTTGCATGCCGGTTATTTCTGGCCCACAATCTTTAAAGATTGTGTGGAAGCAGTAAAGCGCTGTCATCCGTGTCAGCTATATAGCAGAAAAATGCGGTCACATCCTGCTCCCTTGTTTTCTGTTGTCTCGGTAGGCCCCTTCATGAAATGGGGGATTGATTATATGACATGCAACCTAGCCTTGGCTGGGGGGCACAAATACATCATTGTCGCTGTAGACTATTTTACAAAATGAGCAGAGGCAATGCCTAATTTTAAAGCCGACGGGGAAACAACAGCTTTCTTCATTTTCAATTAGATTATTGCTAGCTTTGGTATTCCCAAAGTGATTGTCATTGACCATGGCAGTCATTTCCAAAATCACATGATGTCAGAATTGACCACCATGCTCGGATTTCGACAAGAACATTCTTCTCCATACTATCCGTGAGCAAATGGTCAGGTTGAGGCTGTAAACAAGACTTTAAAAACTATTCTTAAACGTACTATTGATGCAGCCCGCTCTAATTGGCACATCATGTTATATCCTACTCTTTGGGCTTATCGAACCAATGTCAAAACTACTACAATTTTTTCCCCCTTCCAACTCGTTCACGGGGTGGAAGCTATTACACCGATTGAATGCAAAATCCCATCCTTGCAGATAGCTATTCATGTGTTACCGGATACGACTAAGCTTGAAGAATGCTTGGTACACTTAGAGCACCTTGATGAACAACATAGAGATGCGCTAACTACGAACCAGGCTCACAAAAATAGGGTTAAAACTCAATATGATAAATCGGTCAAGCCTAGAGTTTTCTCTGAGGGGGAACTTGTCTTGCTCTGGGATCAAGATAAAGAACCTCTGGGGGCAGGAAAATTCAAGGCCATGTGGTTAGGACCCTATGTCGTGTCTAAAGTATTGAGTAAAGGCACATATGAATTAGTGGATTATGATGGGAATAAGCTGCCCGATCCTAGAAATGGGCTCTACTTAAAGAAGTACTACGCTTAGGCTTAGCACTTTTTCTTGTATATTAGTGTATGTATTTTTATGTACATTAGGTTGTTAGTTTTGTTTTTTATTATCTGGTGGTTGTTGCAGATGTCTCCTGAAATTTATGTAGATTTCGCTGATGGCGCAAGCAGTCACACTTATAACCTGGCTTCGGTAGCATGGGTTATCTATTCTCCCACAGGACAGCTTGTTGCTGCGGGTGGCACTTTCCTAGGTCCTGCTTCTAATAATTTTGCTGAATATAAGCCCGTTATTGAGCTCTTATGGGATGCTTTGTCACGAGGCATTACCCAGCTTGAAGTCCATTTGGATTCTCAGTTGGTTGTTTCCCAGCTCAATCTAGCTTATCAGGTACGAAATCCTACATTGTTACGTCAGTTCATGCAAATTCATTTTTTGGAAAGACATTTTGAAGTTATTACTTTTAAGCACATTCCAAGAAACCAAAATTCATTGTCTGATGCATATGCTAATTACATTTTAGATTGGCATCTCACACACACTTCATAAAATATACAGCAAACATATATAAGAAACACTTGTAAATAAGCTGACAACCAAACACACACACATATATATATGTAAATGTCTTTTCATACATAGGATAGATCGAGTCTGATCCGTAGATTCTATCATATACAAAATATACAAAAATATGAATCATCATCCATCAAAATGCCCTACAACTAAGCCTGCCCCACATGGCCACTGGGACCTCCTTGGTCCCCGTGATCTCTATGCCCCCTGTCTTCCTCAGCCTCCTCGGCTTCAGCAGCCTCCACCGCATCTCTGTATACAACTACTGCCCTAGCTACTCATCTGAAAAGACGTAGCCAGGCCAGTGGAACCCCAACTATGAACTCCTGCATGGCTACAGGGAGATGCTCTATCCATATCATAGGTACTTGCTTAGTCAGCCTTCTCAGCTTCATCTCGAGTACCCTGATCAATCCGGGGTCTCCCCTTGCAATAGGATGTACAAAGGTACGTGGGTGCCCTACAGGGCGAACTGGTCCAATATCTGCATTTTGACACATGAGTAGGGTTTAGACTTGTACATATGTATATATCCTATCATTTGAAAATTCATAAAAATTTGATAATGACAAAAATTAAAAATTACTTACCCATCTCTCCCCATGCTCCTTATGGAGGGAGGACTAGGTCGGGGTCACCTCAGAAATCCATCCCAGCGTATGGAAACTGCTCCAATGCTGGCACCTACTGTTCCCACCATGTATAAAAATCATCATCATACATGCTATGTACTATGTCTCCTCCTCCTTGACGGAGGAAGATATCTCCCCACCTGCTCAGCCTCGGTTGATGTGGATGTCGGACCTGTAATGGTATAGTAGGGCTCATAGCTGGCACTCTCTCAAAGAAGAACGCTACCAATATAATCGCATAACCGAATTTCTTGTGTCTTCCCCTCCTATAGTCGGATAATTTCCTCTTCATAATGGGGGCAATTCCCGAGCACCAATCATAAAGAGTGCCTCTAAAGCAATCAACCACCACCCTCATCTGAGTTATGGTGGCCATATGCAACCCTGTTGACCCTGAAAGTCTCACAATAGTACTGGCTAATACCTGCAGTGTAAAGTCTTATATATCAGCAATGAGAACGCTGCTGCCTTTCTTTTGAGTACCCGGCCTGCAGAATACATCGACATAGTTCTGGACACTCAAGGGGTAACCACCCCTGCCAGTGCCCTCCAGGTTCACCGGTGCTCCCCGATGTGACAACCCGGTTATGAAATAGATGTCCTCTACTGTAAGCTCCAAAGTCTCACCTTGGATATTGAACATCCCTAGGTCATGGTCCCAGTAATTGACCAAGAACTCCAATATGCAGACATTGGCCCGCATGGGTGACGTGCAAAAGAACTTGAGCAGCCCACTATTCCTCAATGCTTAGATGGTAGGAGGGATTTGGAGAGCCGCTTGGTCCATCATTTCATGTTCCCTCTCTCTCCACTCCAGCACCATGTTTTTCCTGACAAATAAACATAATTTGGTCCAGTATTCCATCATAAAAATTTAAAAATTTGGCCTATTTTTAAAGCTTTTCCCTATCGCACAGCATTCGCGACTACCCATTGGGACAAGTCGCGATTCATTCGCGACTCTCCTATTGGACAACTCGTGAATGAAAAGCGTATTCGTGGCTTTCCTGCTTAGCAACCCACGAATACATTTTGCCACATTATAGGATGATGAAATATACTGAATTAACCATTAATTTTAAAATTTGTTTGGATCAAATTGAAGAGCTTAGGGTGTAGATTTACCTGAAGCTGACGGATCTGAATTCCGACGGTCCAATTGTCCATGGCGATCAATGAACGATAGAGGGTAAACTTTCCTTTTTGGTTCAAAAAGTGCAAATGCTGAGAAATGTTTTAATTTTCAAACTATTTATAGAAATGATATTTCGTAAAGTGGGTCTTTTTATATAGTTTGAAATGTCAATTGACTAATATCACCCCTTTTGTTCCTTGGAACAGGTTCACCAACTTTTACAAAGTGTTGATGCTTCTATAGGGTGGTTTTTGCTCTTTCCATCACATGTTGGCAACTTATCACTCCACATTAACCTTAGTATGCAACATTTTGCCACAGACTATGGTATTCTAAGCCATTAGTCCCTTGTCTTTACCATTGTTCTTCCATGGATAGGGTCCCTTTTTCATGAGTATCATCTTTATATGCCATTTCCATCCTTTGCTACTCATTCCGTCACTGTTTCAGGCCTAGGGGTTTCCTCATAGCTATTTTTCACGCCAAATAGAGCTTCTTATGAACCTCTCTTTACAAGCTATCCCTTTATAGGACTCCCCAACCTTATGGATTTTCTTTAGGCCCACGTATGACTCCTTCAAAACAGACTTGACTGCCGAGTTATCTCGTCCGTTCAAGCTCGTTAAGAATATGTGAACGGGCATCCGCATTGGTGGTAAGTTATCTCTTTCTCGGACCATGCGGAATAGTACGAGAAAGTATCACTCTCTTTTCTTCTGAATTGAGAAGAGTATTCTCAGGTATAGGTTTATCACTTTTCCGGACCTGAGGGACTAAATTGGACGGAAAAGGAACACCTGGTTTGAGCTTAGTTTTCTCTTTTTCGTGCTCTAGACCCAAACATGAAAAAGATTTTGAGTGTACTTTGTGTCTTTGTCATGCTTGTTAAACACTCAAGAACAAAGCAACGAGTTTATTGTTGTAAGCCCCATTTCTCGTAACCAAATGGATCTTTTTGAGTGATCTTGCTTTCCTTGACACTCGTAAAACTCAAGCTATTTTATGTTGTTTTTGAAGAAGCATTGGGTAGGTGGTAATTTAACCTTTTTCGGACCTTCCTGACTAAGTACGAAAAAGGTTCACCTTTTCTTCTTCGAAAGTTAAGAGAGTTCTTTTTTGGTTTGTTTTATACTTTTTCGGCCTCAAGAGACTAAATTGGATGAAAAAGGACCCCCCTAGAGTCTTCTTTGGCATTTTCAAACTCTTTAAATGTGAAAACACCGAATGAGCATGTACTAGTTCGGGCTCATTAAATCCACAGATCAGTGACATTATCAAGCATTATTTTCCCATCTCTTCAAGCTTGTTAAAAAATGAAGAGGGAATCGAGTTGACTTTCCTGGACTCGTTAAAACTTAACAGGGAAGGTACGGAAGAATTTTTCTCTTGTTTTTAGTAATGGCAGCATGTCATCCTTGAACATAGCATTCTTTGCCTTCTGATATCCATGTTTCAGTGTACATCTGTGTTCAGCTATCACTTCGAGTTTTCTGACTCCTCCTCTTGTCTATTATACCTGGGGAATCTGATCATGTCTCCTACATGACAGATAAGTCTAGTTGTCCTATCTATCTGTTATACATTGCCTTGGATCATCTCTGTGTTGTGCTCACTGTTCAAGGATTCTTCCCAATGTCTGATCTATAGCCTGATCCTAACACTGTTATATCTGTCATCCATTTACTTGTGTCTACATTCTTTTGCCCAGTTCCTAGTCACTCTTGTGATCCATTGGAGGATTTAGTGCCTTGCCTATCATAGTATGGTTCCATTTCAGCACTTCCTGATGACGAAGACCTATATTTTTGACGATGGTACCTCTGGATTCACTTTCATCATTGGTGAAATCCTTTGCTTTAGTTGTCAATTATCATCTATTGGTTGACAAACTGTTGAATCCTCTCCATGTTCGACTTCAGCTTACCCTTATTCACATGGCTTGGATTGTACTGGTTCTTTGGGATCCTTTATGAAGACCTTATTTCCTCACTCATGAACTAAGTTGTGCAAGACTATGTTCCATTTTTATATTTAAATTCCAGATCTTTGAAGACTCATCATTATTGTATTGTGGTTTTGATCCACCTTTGTAATATACGTGGTTTCTACCCGTATCATATGATGTACTCAAATCTTGTAAAGGAGCTAGTGTTCCAGTAAATTGAACATAACATCCTCAGAGTGCAGCCATGACTCAAAATTCCAAACCCTCCAATGAGGCACAAATTGAACATTAAATAGTGAGGCACGAATCATGTTCTTCAACAGTCAACGATGGCAAGCTATTAGCTATGGCACCATTACAAGTAATGGTGCAGCCATGACTCAAAATTCCAAATCCTCCAATGAGATTCAAAACCCAAAGCAAGCTACATTATAAACCTCGAACGTAGAGTTGACAAGTGCCATCCAAAACCCCAACCCTATAAAAAATCCCAACGCAGAAATGCCCAGAACGAGAGGAGGAAAGTAAGATCTTGATAGCAGGCTTACCATGGCCGAGAAGTAGAAACCCCAAATCGAAAGCGTAGCTCCGTGAAAACCCTAGAGCGCCTCATTTTCACCTGCAATCAAATCAATGATGGCATGAGAAGCATGACCATGCCATGGATAAAACCACGAAACCATGTGTTTACACAGAGTAAGGTCCAGCTTTCCTACAAATCAATGGAGGTGGCCTCCCTTCTCCAACTACGCAAAGGCCACACGAAAACCCATTGCCAAAACCACATAATGCACAAACAAGTGAATGCCCAAATCCTTTGCCAAGCATTTTCATAAACCCTAATGGAATTAATGGCACCAGCTGGTGGCCATTAACGCATTCATAAACCCTCACCATAGTTTATGAATCAACGTTATAATACATATCAAGCAAGTCAGAAGTTTAAACCCTAATATTTTCATGGTGCACACTATATCCTATAGTTTCTCCACCTTCTAATGCCAACGCAGACATATTACCAATGACATGGTATTTATACCATAGTATTTCAACTCTAAAGTGTGCTCAGACTTAACACTATTGTATAGTGTTTATATTTTATCTCCCTACAATCAAATTAATGTGTTGGTACATGCCCTTTGCTAGTTCATTAGTTAGCATTGTGCATAGGTCTTTAGTCTAGGTTTTGTAGTATTTAGGAATCATGACAAACATAGTATGCCATGATGCCCTCGCTAGGAAGAACAAGCTTAAGTTTCCAAACTTGTAATCAAGGCAGACCTGCAAAATAGAAACAAGATAAGTGTAATTAATTACCGAAGATATGTATAATTAATAATGGTAAGGAGAGTACGTTAATTCACATCATCTAGTTAATTACTAAGAAAGATAATTAACGAACATAGGGCTTACGTGATTCGTAAAATTGAAGAGCAATAAAAGTGCAAGGTGGTACTCGAAGTATAACTAGGAACTGAATTTCTTCAAGTAACCAAATAATCCTCATGTCGGAAAAATAACCTCTAAGTCAATAAATAAGGTGCCTTAGTTTGAATGAACTAAGCGTGGATAATGGAGAATGACCTTACCTCTGAGATCGTCATGGGAGAACGATTCCCTCCACTCCACCACTTTGCTCCCATCAACAAAGTTAAGTTAGTTTTTATTAAATAAACAAAGTACACATGTGCGGGAGCAAAACAATGATCTATACAATTCATGAATTCACTCACAGTAATAACTAAGATGTATCAATAGTTTAAATAACACAATTAAGACATAAGAAGTAAACGAACTAATAATCACTTAAGGGATAAGATATTAACAAGTCAATATGGGTAGTTTATGAAGAGATCGAATGTATAAGTAGCACATGTAATTCCGCACGAGTAATAATGATCCCCTTTGGGTAGTTTTCACTAGCCTATAAAATTTTTTTTTTCAATTTTTGGAGACATTAGAGCATCACGGGGTGTTTTGTCATTTTTATGGCACTATTAATATAACAATTTATTTTTATTGGGTGTTCATACTTCACTAGTAAGTCTTCTAGTGTATGCTTCATCCAAATGACCGGTGTGCAACATGATGCACCAACAATATATTCATCCTCTGCCGTGGAGAGTGAAATGGAAGATTGTTTTTTACTTAACAATGAAACCAAACAATTTCCTAAGAAGAATGCTGCTCCATTGGTACTCTTTCAATCATCCACACTTCCTTCCCAATCTGCATCAGTAAATGCTTTTAAAACAAAGTCTTGGATTTTTGTTAATATTACCAAAACTTTAAAACTAAAACAAACATCGTGTTGTGATTTGAGAGTACATTGGATT
>LPNX010964468.1:42249-78759 GCA_001517045.1 Pseudotsuga menziesii | reverse complement strand
AATTGAGGAGCCATATTGGGTTGTTGGAAAGATGGGACTTGGTAAGATGGGGCTTGATAAGAAGGAGTTTGGACTTGATGCTGCTGGTATTGGGGATAGGATGAAGGCTGTTGGTATGGTTGCAAATAGGCCTGCTGATATGTTTGATTACCATGGGCATAACATCTCCAATTTGGAGCAGATTGGGCTAAAGGAGGAGACCAGGTTTTCCAAGGAATAGGTGCACTCCATGAGTTCTGAATGGGAGTTTGATAATTTGCATTAAATTGTTGCATAGGGTCTTGGGACATACCTGAAAATCGTGGCTGCCAAGGTCTTCTTTGTCCCATGAAGTAGAGAGACTCCATGCTTTGACTCTCCTCCATTCGGGCTGCCTGCAACTCTTTCAATCTAGGGAAATCATCAGTCTTATGATTAAAAGTGCATAAACCACAAATTTCAATAGCATTTAAAGGACATTCTTTAAGTGGATGCTTCTTTCTACACTTAGGACAAAAGATGGACAAGGCTTGTTCTTGCTGGTCCTGTTGCTCTTGTCTTTTCTTAGTTTTTGCTACCTCAACCTATGTGCCCAATGTACTCAATAAATCGGTTTTGAAATCCTCCAGTAAATTTCCAAGTTCAGCCCTAGAAATACCATTATTTGCAGACTTATTTACTTTGGTAATGATGTCTCTTTTTCCAGTCCTAGCTTTCCCTCTTGAATATTTTTGACATATATCTTGTATTTCATCAAACGGAAGGTAAGAAATGTCACCTTTGCCCATAACATTTAAAATATCTAAATACTCCTCTCTTATTCCTTTCAAAAATATTGTTCTAATCATCTCTGATGTTAAGGAATTGTATTTAGATTTTTGTAAGTTATATGAAAACCTTTCCAAATACTCCTCTAGACTCTCATCCTCCTGTTGAGTCATGCCAAAGATATCATCTTTGAGATCCTTTGATCTGCAATAGGCTTGATATTTCCGAAGAAATATCTTCCTCATCTCGTCCCAACTAGTAATAGAGTGTTCTCCTAGGCCCATAAACCACTTCAAGGCAGCTGCCTTAAGGGTAGCAGGGAAAAGACGGAGCTTATGGGTATCATCAGTATACCCATAAGTTCGACACAAGATGTCGAATTCAAACAGAAAAGAGTCAGGATCTTCAGAGGTTAGGCCATAAAAGTTTGGTAAAACAGAGGGTGGAATATTTTTCATCTTGACATCTTCCCCTAGGATAATACTAGTATCTAAAATAGGAAATTTGAAGGTAGCTTCCTGATCCTCTTCTATTTTTTCATTTCTCTCATGTCCTCTTTCTTCTTCTCTTTCATGTCTCCTCTCTTCTTCTCTCCTCTCCTGTCTGCATTTGTTTTCTATTTCTAGCATCCTCTCATATTCTCTTCTCTGCTCAGCTGTTGGGCCTTTTGACGTTTCTTCCCCAGACATCTTTGAACCACCAACTGTTGAGATAAATCCCTTTGGAAGAGAAGCTCCTGTTAGTTCTGTTTTTGGGGGGTTTGTACGAAATCTTCCTTTTTCGTCCCTTAGTCTTGACATAAAAGTAAAACCTATTCTGTGTTTTTGTTTAAAATTTTTGTTTTTATCAAAAATCTAAGGTTCCTAAGTCTGCTTCTACAGTGCCTCCCCGGCAACGGCGCCAAAATGTTGGGCTCTGATCTATCAGTGTTAATCAGAACTTGAATTTAAAATCAATCCGGGTTTGTGAACTTCGAGACACATCCAAGTTTAGGACAGAGAAGCTGGACTCATTTAGAATTTAGCTATCTATAATTAAATCTACTGACAGAAACTAAGATACTGCAGCTCACAGAGACAAAATCCTCTTACAAGGGTAGTTTCATTGTTTCCTTTTTAAGCATACAGTAATTGATTTTGTGAAAGCATAAAAGACTGAGGTAAAAATTATTTAAACAACAAATTTATAAACCCTAGGATCAAACTGCAAAATTCTACTAGCGCTGAAAGACAATTACCAATCAATTTCTCTTACAAGATAGTGTTCATGATTTGTAAATGTCTTTTTACCATTTTACTATCAAATAGATAGCAGTGAACAATACACAGAGATCGTGATCTGAACTATTTGATATTTTCAGCAATATATAATGAATTAAATCTTAATTTAAACCTTCAACGCATTCAGTCTTAACCATTAAATAAAACAGAGTTTATCCAATAATCTTTGGTGATATACAACACAATAGAATTTATAATTTGAACCGTAAATGAAAGAAATAGAGCATCAAATAGAATCGATGAAGAGATTAACTAAACTTATGCTGCAATTTATAAACTAGAAACTACCAGGAAACACATACCAATGGCTCGATTTAAAGGACTTGCACCAAAATGAAATCGCTGCAATCATCAAATCACTACACCGGAAATGTAAATGTGTGAGAGCTCAACGATGGGGGCCCTCCAAATCCTCACTCGACACACAATGAAAAGATTCATAGAACTAAAGCTTGATTCTCATTCACTAGAATTGTTTTACACAGAGATACCACGCAGTTTGGAAACACAAGTGCGTTCCTCTTCAAAATCGTGATAAAAACTTCATTGTCTTGCAATTGATTTATACAAATTCTAAATCAAACTGAAATTGCTATAAACCTGCATCTAATTTAATGCTAGAGCTAACGAGATCATCTTCAGGATCGTGGAGTTCCACAAAATCAGCATTGTTCCTTCTTTTGTGTTGAATGCAGAACGGGTGGCCACCTTTGACTCTGATTGACTCGACATCTGCACAGGCCACTTCACCTGACTGTTGGATGTTCATCCATCTGTGGACATTAAGGATCCATTCTTGATCTTCTGTTTCCCTCCTAACTGTCCTGCAATTACTCAACTTTGGAGGTAATACGAGAAGTTAGTACATCCCGTAGTCTAAGTAAAAATCCTAGTTAAAATGCCTAAAAAATCACAAAACTCAATTTATTAATAAGCAAATGACATTATACCTCTTTAACCATGGTTTATAGATGAACTTTAAAGCTTTCTACTCAAAATGGAGGTTTTATAAAGGAAATGAGGGTTATATAAGAGGCAAAAAGGGGTGAAAGATAGTGCCCAACACCACAACTATCTTGTTAAATAATTTCTATGAAAAAAATTAAATTTACAAACCACTTTGACAGTAATAAAGGTTTAATATTCATGTAATAAAAACAACATATGTTGAAAAAGACATATAGATAAATTCTACCTAATTTACAAACATTATAACATATGATGCATATGGCACAAAACCACAATTAAATGTCTAATATATAATTTGTAAATAATAAAATCAATAAAAAAATAAATGCATTCTTGAAATTACCAATATAAATATATTATATAATTATTCTTAAAAAAAATTTACATATGTTAAACATAAATATAATTATGTTTTAACACAACTATGACCCATTGCCACACTAAATATATCTGACCCTGTCACCACCGACAGCATGCTAAAAACTCTCATCTCTATCATTTATTTTATTTTATTTTAATTACGTCGAAGTCGTCTTTCTTAAATCAATAAAAAAATAAATGCATTCTTGAAATTACCAATATAAATATATTATATAATTATTCTTAAAAAAAATTTACATATGTTAAACATAAATATAATTATGTTTTAACACAACTATGACCCGTTGCCACACTAAATATATCTGACCCTGTCACCACCGACAGCATGCTAAAAACTCTCATCTCTAGCATTTATTTTATTTTATTTTAATTACGTCGAAGTCGTCTTTCTTTGAGGTCGATTTTTGGACAGTGTTAAATTTTTCGTCGTCCCTCTACCTAATAAAAACCAACCACGTATTTGCAATATATATATATATATATATATTAAAATTTAGAAATTAGCGGTATACTCTCTGTTTTGTAGTGTCATGTTCTATGAGGTTTCCTCCATATCGTTGTTCTAAGCTTTGCCTATGTTTTACAAGATTTCCTCTACCTGGTGCCTTGTTACCATTGTGCCTTCGATTGCAATTTAGATATTTTATATTCCATGACAGAGGTTTGAATTACATGTACGAGACTTACCTGATAAAACCAAACCCCATCGAGATCGCTTTGAGGGATCCACAAATAACAACAAAAGCAATTTTAGTTTATCCAACAGTTGGAGAAACATCCTTGTTACTTGTCCATAGCCTCCGAGAGGTTTGATACACTTCCAACATGATTACATGGCCAATACATTGGGAAACTACATCACATGAAGTTATATATAAAATAAGTGTGAATTGATGGATTTGGAACAGTCATGTTTGGTAAGAGGGCTTTTTATTTATAATTTCCTAGTAAACAGACATTACATAAGCACATATCTTATGTCATGTAAATAAGTTTAAGCTTTAAACTAAAGTTTGAGATTTAGTTAATTTGTTGTAAATATCCAGTGTATTTAAAATCATGCATTAAAGTTTGGATTAATTTATTGATGCAACGGTGGGAAATGTCTACCTTACTATAGGATAAACACAATTTGATATCGATTTGTTTTTATAAATTGTAATACTATTTGTAAATTGAATAGAAACATGATATTGTACATAGCAATATATGTGCATTTCATTTTCGAGAAGTTGGAAATAATGGTATTTTATATATGTGGATTTCAAAGAATGGTATATCTATCTATCTATCTATCTATATATATTGTGTTTCATGTATGTGTGTTTTATATGTCTTACATATTGAGTAAATTTTTTGATAAAAGTCTATGTCGTGCTTTCTTTTGTATATTACATGTGAGTTTATTCATATCACGACATTGGTGTTAAGTAATGTCTCTTATCATTGTTATAGGTTACTGTATTGATTAGAACGACTGACTCATAACTTCAATGCTAAAGGAGTTTGATTAGAACGACTAATACACAAAACCACTGACATGTGTTTTATAGGCGTGCATGGAATGGGCTTGCACACAGAGCGGCTGACATTTTTGGTATGGATAAGGTGTAATGTCATAATCAATGTATTGAGATTTTTTTAAATCTCTATTGTGTTAATGATGGGGTTAGGGGGCATTAAAAATATAGCTAGAACTTTGCAAAAACATGGGGGAATACACAATGAATCTGTAAATATTGTAAATGATTGTGGAAGCCTAGTTAATGGCGATGAAAGGTTGATATCCAAGATATCTCGAATTTTGGATCATATGCAAGGTGCAAGCATGTAAATTAAACCTTCTTTGTTTTTTGTTTCATAATGCAAAGCTCTGGTTCTAGATATCCCAAAGAATGGCCTGACCTTGACAAGGTTTGAACCAATAGTTACCACTGTTCTTGCAATTGTGATTTAGCTACTACAAATAGATTCGTTCTTTGATTGTGTGCTTTCTTCTGTGTTTCATTGATCATGATGTGAATTCAATGAGTACTTCAGACTTTGAGGTCAAAAGATTATGTGGAGGACAATTGTGGTGATGGCTATTAGTGTGGTGATGAGGATGAGCAGACATAAAATAAAAGTGAAGGGGCATCTAGGATTTCGATGGTGAGAGGGAGGCCGAGCATTATCCGAGCGCTATAGTGTTGGAGCGACTCTGTATATAAGGAAAAAAGATCTCTATCTTTGTGGGTCATTTGCATTTGCATATGGGCCTATTGGTGTTTAGAGTCATGGAAACTTGAATGTTTTATGTCTTCACAACCACTCCCAACAACATCACAAGTCCACCTTGCAAAACATTAGAATTTAGATGCCAATTGTTCACTTTGTTCTTTCCTCACCCGGCATGCTTGTCTTCCACGAAAATGAACATCCCTTCTTGCTCTCTCCATCACTAGATTTTGATGCAGTATTGCGTCTCCATCCTCTATGACCGCAATTCTCAGGATTGCTCTTTACGATCTCCTCTTGCAAACACAGACTTGAACAAGAGCTCAACTACCCAGGTGGGATTAGTAATTTCTCTAACCCCCATGGACTTATTATAGATTGATGTTAATATAATATATCAATACCCTTTATTTGTTCAAATAGAAATTTTCATAACAATTTGATATATCAATATCAATAGAACGACCACATTTTATTAAAGTGATTTTCCTATTCAATTAACACCACTACAACCAATCTTCATATGACTACAATTCGTTGAGAAAAATATTCACAAAATACCACTTGAAGACTTAACTTATGACTTATGCAAGACAACTCACCAACAACTCTATCTACCACCCCACAATCACCGACATCCACCACCACAACCAAAATCAAGCTTTTCTAAGATGCCAAAGGTGTTTTTCTCATTTCGAGGAATTTTTTTTTTACACCGAAATTGGAAGTTGAGTAATTATCACAATATC
The DNA here is from genome assembly GCA_001517045.1 of Pseudotsuga menziesii. Taxonomy (NCBI): domain Eukaryota; kingdom Viridiplantae; phylum Streptophyta; class Pinopsida; order Pinales; family Pinaceae; genus Pseudotsuga; species Pseudotsuga menziesii. The sequence goes on along the minus strand of LPNX010964468.1, from coordinate 72,416 downwards.
CTTAACTTATTTTTCTTTCACGTCATAGGTTTTAAAAATTATGGAACCTTGCCAACATTGCTTAATTTTTTATTGAAACCTTTAGAACTAGAGTATCTATTGCTTTAACTATTTTATAATGTCACAAACTAGCATATAAACAATGATATCTCTTCTTTTAAATTGCTTTAATATATTTTTGTAAGGAATTGTAATTTAATAAGATAATAAGTTACAACTAAATTTGTAACATTTTTACTAACTTGAATCAACATAAATTTTAAAAAGACTATTAATATTTAATCCCAATTTATTGTAAAATAATTTACTTTTTTTTTAACTTTATTTCCATTTTTTTCAAAACAAAATATTTCCTATAACAATTGTAAAACACTTTAAACTTGAAATGTCTTGAAATTATCTTTATATAGTGTTCATAGAGTCAAGGAAATACATAATTAAATTAAGCAATATATGATTTTGTAAAAAACATATAGTGGTCATGAACATTGCCTTAATGCATTTCGTACTAATTTTTTTAGAAAAGATTAATCAGTTCCATTTAAATTAAAAATAATGAGTAACAACATTTATTAATTTATTAAGATTCAATTATACAGAAATGTAGTTTTATTCTTAGTATTAAAAAAACATTACTATTTATTTCACTTTCAAATCTATTTTATCTTCTTTGTTTTTTACTTTGGAAAGTTTTTTTCACTTTTGGGGGAAATTGCCAGTATAAAAGTTTACTATTAATTCAATATCGACCTCCAAATAAAAAAGTTTACTATTAATTCAATAACAACCTCCAAATACTATTCTGTTATATCATCACAAATCACAGAATTTTTTCTTTCATCCCAATTTACAAAGATACTTTTGTACCAGTGAGTGTTGCTCCCAGCAATCGACGCTACCACGCTTTGCATCTCTTTGGGTGGCCAGTGAAGATTTTTCCTGCTAATCCTCTTTAAATAGAGGCATTTCAATCACTTTCCACAACTTCTTAGCACTTCACCGCGCCCGGATCGACTTTGGATGGGATATACATTTTTCTCTGGGACTCCAAGTTTGGGGAAATACCCTATCTGCTTTTTATAACCGTGCAGGTATCAATAAGTCTGTAGGTTTGAGGTTTTCCTAGTTCTATAGGGTTTTATCACCATGGGGAATTTTCCCAAGCCATAAAATTCTCTCAAGAGGGCTAAAGGTAAGTAACAATATATAAATTTAGTTTTACATTGTTGTTTATTGAATTTTAATTTGATTTGGCATCAACCGCCGCTTTTGCTTGGATTGACAAAATATTGTGAAAGACAATTTTTGTAGAGTTGAAATTTGAAGAAATTTGTATCTGGATGGGGTTTCTGAGATTCATAAATGTTTATCTATTTTTTTGAATAACTAGGTTTGTTCTAGAGTTAGGTTTTGAGATTGCTTACAGATATTTTCTCTGGCTTTATTGAACATGATTTGTTGTTTAAAAACTCCACATTTAAGCTCTCATTGCAAGTGCGCGTGCAATAATAGGTGTGGTGATAGACACTGAATATTATGAAAAGGTGTAACACCCCCATTTTGACCCTGTTGCATTAGATGTACATGATGTATATATTGTAAACGATCATGGTGCGGAGCTAAAGGCCAAGGCCCCACCATTGATCAGTTATGCTATGTTTTGGATTTAAATTTGTCACCGAAGGTGTATCGGGGCATGCGGCATACACATATTAATTTTATCATCATGTAAATATGCATTTTTAATTAAATTGAACCCGACCAGCTACGCTAGCGGCAACTAAAATGAGAAGGGGCATGATTTTCACAAGGATAAGGGTGGGGAAATTGTTAAACCTTGGCCAATGAGAGAAGAACCCATGCGTCATCTTCCCTTATTTTTTATTCCAACCACTTTAATTAAGAATTGCTGCTGGTGGTTGAGGCAGTTATGGTCTTTGGGAGAGGGGTGGAAGGACTGTTAGTCCTCACCCACATGCACACTCCACCACGGTTGACTTCACTATGGCCAGGAAAAACCACTGCGATCACTCACACAGGGATACCACTCTCTCCACAACATTGTTGTTGCTCACGCACTTCCATTTTCACGTCCTCTCCATAGGTTGTTCATCTTCACGCAGGGAATTGTTGTTCATTCTCATGCACGGGACTTCCTAGTTTTACCCACGCAGACCTCTCCTTTGTGGATTTGTGGATGGGCGGCTGTATCCTCTTCTCACAGGATGATTTTGGGTGTTGTGGCCTTCCTTCCCTATGAATTTTAGGGTCTTATCTATGATTGAGGTCTAGTGACAGCTTTCATCCATGCACAGACTGAGAGTATGTATTTTTCCTCCCCAGTGTAGCCAGTGTAAGTTTTTCCATGTCTTTAATTGTCCAGGGCAGACTGTCGATTTCCTCATCTTGTGAATGTGGTTGTTGCTGCGTTTAGAACTGTTGTAATCCGCTTGGGAGTATATTTCCCTTGTAATTGTGCTTGCTGTGTTTTTTGGCCTGATAAACCCAACTGTGTTGGTTTGGCTGTGTTTTTGTGTATCCTTGGCTATGTGTAAGCCTACTTGTTCCCTTATTCCTTGGAGAATCATGCCCAGCTCGGGGGTGGCAGCGCTGCCGAGATATTAAGGAGCACGCTGGCCTATGGTTGGGTGGAACATTGCAACGACGTAGCTGGTTGTGGATCGAGGTCTTCATAAGATAAGTGATCTATTCATTTTTACTTCTGCAACCATCTTTTCTGTTAATGATATGATGAACATGTTAAATGAATGCTTGGGTGAATGCATGTTGATTCCGCTGTGCATGATAAATCACTATAGCTGTGTATGAGAAACATTGGCAATTGTGCATGTTTTACTTCAATGCATTGTCTTTCAGCATTCTATTTCAACAATTTTATCCATGTACATGTTCATGGGGCTCTTAGCCCAGATGGTTGAAGCCATGGGTCACGTCCTCTTCGCCGGTTGGAGGGTTGGGGACGTGACAAAAGGATTTTCCCTTGCATTGCTTTAACTATTTCACTATACATGATCTGTCCTTTTTAGTATTTTAAGTTATTTTTTAAAGCCGTCGATGTTTATATTAGAGCCTTGTTACAAAATATTTTGTCCCATGAAGTATTGCAAGGACCTAATTATTATAGAGGATTGCAGATAGGGTCGCTTTGCAACATTGTTTTTTGCAGCCATTTCTATTTTTTTCTTGTCACATATGTTTGTTCCTTCCTTGCTATCAAGGATAGAAAATTTGACCCTGTTTGTTTATCCCTCCCCATATGAATATGCTCCACTCTATTGCAAAATGTGATCTTAGGTTTAGCTCCAAAAAATTTGAAGATTATCTTGAAAATCATTGCCCATGCTATCTTTCATGAGGCAATTTTATGCTAGTTTTGCATTACAACCGCAAAACTTTTGTAAACTTTGGTAGCCAAAGATAATTGGTTAATTTATATATTCAAAATTTAAGCTTTGAGTTTTTCTACTATACAAGGATCACAATTACTTCTATGGGAGATTTTTTCTTCTTCCATGGCTCTGGTTACTATATTGCTTCTACTTTTGGCCCATCCTCAAACATCGTACTTGTTAACCTGAAGTTCGACCATGTATGTAACCACTTTCTCTAAACCCTCCAAACAAAATATGTTTCTAGTTTTAAGATATAAAAACCTATAATTATTTATGTTTCTCTTTTATTTTAATATTCTAAATGCATTTTGTATTGAATTTTGAGCTTAATCGTTCAGAGAGAAGCAAACTATCAATCTTCGCAAAAATGAAATTTGGTATTGAATTTTGAGCTTTATCATTCATATAGAAGAAAACTAGTAGTCTACCCAAAACTGAAATTTGGTATTGAATTTTGACTTATTGTTCAAAGAAAAACAAGCTAATGCAATCTACCAAAAAAAACTGAAAATTTAGATTGAATTTTCAGATTTACTGTTCAGGGAGAACGAAACTATACAATCTTCCCAAAACTAAACAAAGGATTGACCTTCTTTGCAATTGACCTAATTGTGACCTTCTTTGCAATTGACCTAATTGAGGGAGAAATGTTTCCTCTTCTTTCTAATTATTGAAGGCTTATCCCTAATGACCCTCTTTGCAAACGACCTAATTATGGGAAAAACATCCTTCTATGCCCTTGTTTGGTCTCGATATTTAAAATAGTTGGATGAGATAAATGAAAAATGACCTCATGGCCTCTGGGAATTGATACTACACCATATCTTTATCCTTTTGAAAAGACTCCATGAACACCCATTGGAACACTTCTTTGATTTTTAAGCGCTCTCTGAATAAACTGGTTCATCAACAAGGTCAAGGTAAACAACTGATTGAGTCGGTTAAACAAGCGTTGTTTCCTATGTTGTTGTAGCAATGTTCCATTGGTTTCCTAAAAAAAAAATAGTTAGGAAAGCAATTTCATTAGGAAGTACAACCAAACGTCAAATACTGAGCTCTATTATGTATGTATAACAAATTGGTATAAAACTGAGTTTCCTTTCAGAAGTAATTAAATTTTATATGACTGGACCTTACGGAATGAATGAACAGCCAAAATGGCATGGAACTCTTAGAAAATCCCATCCTGAATGAAGAAATAAATAATTATGTTCCCCCCGTCGGTAAGCCAATAGATATCTAGTGGTCACTAATAAGAAGGCCAAGACATGTTGAAGAAGGAAGGAAAAGGATGAGTCCGCTTTGGTACTCTGAGGTATGCTGCAAGGCTTGTCTTTTTAGTGACTGATTGTATACTTAATGTCTTTCGATATGGTAAAAATATGGACCGACGAATGAGGAGGACTAGATAGAGTACTTCTTTCTATAATCAAATACTGGATGAATCCTATGTATTATTAGAGTTTTAGTTTGAACCCAATTGGTTTTGTAAGGATATTTAGACACTTAGGAGTTAGTTAAGATCAACTTGTGTAATATATCCATTAGGTAAAGTGTGTTTCTTTAGTATGCATTTGTAAATATTCTAATCCAACGGTCACAATATGCTCTAGACATAAAGTGATCCGATGGTTCAAATTCTCTTAGATCATACCTACCATTGATCTGTGGCTTAACACCCGATTGGTCCATGATCTCTATTTAAAGAGCATGGAGGGTCCTTGGCTAGTTGATAAATTATGAGAAGCTCATATGTAACTTTCTTTCTTTTGCATAATAAATTGCTCTGAGTAGCTATTTGGTTGGGGCCTTGGACTGTTTCCGTCTCGAGGGTTTTAAGCACGTGACAAACATCGGTGTGTTGATCTATGATCTATTTGTGTGAAGCGGTTGCTCAAGGTGTCAGTTTTTTGGGAGTACCCTGTGTACCTAAACATGGAATTAGATCATTTATGAAGAACTGCTTTCAGTTTTGATCAAGATCTGGAACCACTGTTGCCAAAACTTTCAAAGGGTTTCTGGTTTTGGATTTTCTATGAATTTGTGGCTTGTGGGAGATGTTCCATTATGTTTGGAGCGTCGTTTCCATTGGGAAATAGTTTTCATTTCATCGAAAACTATTTCTGTTTGTCCCAGAAACACCCGTTTCGGCAAATATGAAGGTGTAATGTTACAGTGATGGATTTGTTTTATTTGTTTTAAATTTCTCATATTTTATCAGTTTTATTATTAGATCTTTATTGTTTTGTTTTTTTTGTTTTTGTTTTTTTTTTGTGATTTGCAGAAAAAAAAGGGAAAGCACGGAGAATGAGAGAGAAGAGTAAAAAAAAAAAAAAGCCCCCTTCCTCTTTCCATTCGTTTACGTACCTTTTAAGCTTAGCTCCCTTGGTCCAAAGTTGCTTTATTTCTTAATAGGTCTTGAGTTTAAGTCTTATTAAGCTACTTTTTAATGCATCCAATTTCTATTTTCAAGTTACTTTATTGTAAAAGTACATCTCACTTAAATAAAATAAAATAAAAAGTGAGTCACTTAAGTCTTTTAATTTATTGCCGCAATATTTAAAGTAACATTATTGTAAAAGTGAACATCACTTATTCTACAAAAGTGATTCACTTAAAAGCAACTTTATTGTAAAGTGATTGTCAAAGGTTTATCTTGGAAAGAGGGGGGTTCTTTTTTTAGTTGGTCAAGTTAATATCTGCCATGTCACTATTGGGGACATCTTCAACATTTTCTTTCATCAAGCATAGCTTCATCATCCAGAATAAGTTTTCAGTGCCGTTTTTTTTTAAACCACATATTTTTTCAAGCTGTTTGTATCAAGATAGTTAGTTTCTATTCATTTAGCCATTATTTTATAGTATGTCTACCCCTTGTGATATTATACTTACAAGTTCTAACTATTTCTCATCGAAATCTTGTATGGAGGATGTTATAATAAGTAGGGGACTTTTCAGGATAACCTCAGGGAAAGAAACACAACCCACTGATGATGATAAGAAAATTAAATTGGCAAATAGATGTGATGAAGCTCGTGGATTGATTGAGATGTCAATCTCTACTAATTTGCAATTCCACATATATGGAATTGATGAACCTGATATAGCTTGAAAAAGTTAGAATCTGTATTTGGTAAACTTAATGAAATTCGGGGTCATCAACTTGAGAATGAGTTGATTTCCTTGAATCCAAATGATTTTTCATTCATTCAAGACTATTTATCTAAGTATAAAACTCTTAGACTCTTATGTGTAGAATGCAAGACTAAGAAAGAAGACAAACAATGTATTTATCATATTCTTTCCAAACTTGGACTTGCATATTCTGTTTTTGTATCTACATTCTACTCCATGAAAGAATCATTGACTATAGTTAGCTATCAAGAGCCTAGTCTTGAATCCTTTTGTGATTCCTTAACTAGATAGCGAGATAAGCTCATTCATCTTGGAATAATTAACAATGCAGATACATCTAGGAAAGCCTTATTGTCCCAACCGAAATAAAAGTCCAAGCCTCCCAAGAAACAAATTTTTTGCAATAAAAAGCTAAACAACAAGGGTCCCAAACCCTCTCAATCAACTCCTTCTTTAAAAAATGACAAAGGATCCAAGCCAAAAGGAAAGAAGACTGAGCCTCATTGCATTTTTTGTGGGAAAGATAATCATTATGAATCTAAGTGTTTCAAGAAGATGGCAGCCTTGGAAGCAGCAATGAAGAAGCACCACATAAGCCTAGATTCGTCTTCAAAATATACCTCTCATGGACATGTACTTTATTCTCTTGGTTACTCTTATACTGCATCTTCTTCTTCTACTTCAATTGAACGCGTCATTGATTCTAGAGCATCTTATCATATGGCTAAGGATCAAGCCATCTTTTCTACTAAGTGTGAATGTAACACCAAACAAATATTTGTTGGTGATGATAGATATCGAAGCGTTGTAGGATCTGGAATAGTTCCCATAGAAAATGGTCATTTCAGTGATGTACTATGTGTTATGAAAATTTCTTGCAATTTGCTATCAGTCTATCAAATTACTCATTCAGGTGAAGGTAAAACTATGACATTTACCCCTCACCAAGTTGTAATCAAGGATTTTTAAAATCCTCAAAATGTCCTTGCTATTGGAACTGTTGATGATATTACCAGGTTGTACAAATTTAACAACTTTGGGTCATCACCTTTTTCTTCAGTTTTTATTGCTCATGGCGATAACTTGAGAAAACTTTGCCATGAGCGATTTGGTCACTTAAATTATCGCTCATTGCAACAACTATGTAAAGACAATATGGTGAATGGTATTTTGATGGTGTTTGTTCCGGTTGTGTACTCGAAAAACATCATCAAGACAGTTTTGACAAACGTGCCTCTTAGCACGCCTCGGTTCCCTTGGAGCTTGTGCATAGTGACTTGTGTGGCCCTCTTCCATCTGCTTCCTTTTCTGGTTTCAAATATTTCTTAACTTTCATTAATGACTACTCCAGACGCATTTGGGTTTACTTGCTAAAACTTAAGAACGAAGTATTTAACATGTTCTTGGCCTGCAAAGCCCTTGTTGAAAAACAATTTCGTCATCAAATTATTAAGTTAAGATCTAACAATGGAGGAGAATATGTTAACAATAAGTTCACTACTTTCTACACTTAACAAGGAATCCAACAATAGCATACTGTTACATATACACCACAACAAAATGGTGTAGCTAAACAGAAGAACCACACTTTAAAAGAAATGACTAATTGTATGATCCAATCTAAGGGACTAAGTCTTCAATATTGGGCCGAGGACATAAATTGTGCAAATGACATAGTTAATCACACACCCACTAAAATTTTATAAGTTATAACATCGAAAGAAGCATGGAGTAAAATTAAACCAGATGTAAGTCACTTTTGTGTGTTTGGTTATGAAGCATGGGCTCACATTTCATATGAAAAACACAACGCATTGCAGCCTAAAATTGAAAGTGCATATTTGTTGGATATTCTAAAGATGCAAAAGGTTATAGACTTTTTCAGCCCCATTCACATGATATAATCATTAGAAGAGATGTTAAATTTGATGAAAATCTCTTGGGCTATGAGCCTAACTTGGTGAGCATGCCATCTTTGGCCTGTGAGCCTGATTCAACGATTATGCCTTCTTATTATTATTCTTCCAACTTCCTTGACAGGTTTCCAACTCCAGTTTCTGATGATGAAAGTGAGGATGAAAATTCACCTCCGCCTACTCATCTTCCTCCAATTGCACCAGCACCAATGCTTCCTCGATGGGTCTGTTCAACATGTGAAGCAGTTGATGATCTTGTCGATGATCCTAGAGATCAACGTTGAACATGTTTTCAATTTCAACGATCCTCTTCTCTTTTGGCTCAAGTTTCTAAGAATCATGATCCAGAAACTTTTGCAAAAGCTTAAAGAAATCCAGATTTGGATGCAAATATGGATGAAGAATATCGTTCCTTAATGGCAAACAATACTTGGGATCTTGTTCCTCTTCCAAAAGGAAGAAAAATTTTCAGATGTAAATGGGTCTACAGAACTAAGTATGCATCAGATGGAAGTATTGAAATATTTAAGACAAGGTTAGTTGCCAAAGGTTTTTCCCAAGTTGAAGGGATTGAATACAATGAAACCTTTGCTCCTAGAGCTTGTTATGCCAAAATGGATAGCTTTCTCCTTGACACTGGTTTTTGTAGATGCCACTCTGACCCCAATGTCTATACCAAGAAAGTAGGAAACCATCTCATCATACTTTTTCTTTATGTTGATGACCATATCCTTACTGGTAGTGACCCTAAATTTATAACCCATGTGAAATCCAGTCTTAAGCAAAATTTTGAAATGCCAGACTTAGGACATTTGCATTATTTTCTTGTTCTCCAACTCTTGCAAACCAAAGAAGGAATCTTTCTTTCCCAATCTAAGTATGTGTGTGACCTACTTTTTTACTTCCACATGGAAGATTGTAAACCAGCCCCTTCTCCCTTCCAGTCTGGAGCCAAACTTTCTGCCACTTGTACTTCCCCTGAAGTAGATTTCACCTTGCATCGTCAGCTTGTTGGTAGTCTTTTATACTTGATTTGTTCCTGTCCTGACCTTTCCTTTTCCATTGGTCGTGTTTCCTGTTATATGCAAACTCCTCATGAAAGTCACTGGAAAGAAATAAAAAGAATAATTCGATATATTAGAGGTACAATTCAATTTGGGATTCATTACAGTACAGGGGGAAAACCTTTGTTGGTTGGTTTCATTGATTCAGATTGGGCCGTCGATCCTGATGATCGAAAGTCTACTGCAGGTTATGTTTTCAGTTTGGGATCTCGATCTGTCACTTGGGCTTGTAAGAAACAACAACCACTTTCTCATTCTTCAACAGAAGCAGAATATCGATCTATAGTTAATGCAAGTCAAGAAGCTTTATGGCTTCGACAAATCCTTTCATAGTTTGGATTCGAGCAGCAACAACCTACTCCACTTTGGTGCGACAATCAAAGTGGCATCAAGATTGCCAAAGATCCAGTTCTACATCAACGTAGCAAACACATTGAGCTACACATGCACTTCATCAGAAATCTTGTTCATGATCGTGTTCTTGAAATGCTCTATTTCCCTACAGATGATCAATTTGCAGACATCTTCACCAAGTCTCTTACAGAAGCGAAGTTATCTAAACTTCGATCTATGTTAGGAGTTCAGGCATGTGTCCTCCAGGGGGGATAGGCTCTAATGCCTCCTTCCTTCTCCTAATAGTGTCACTTTTGTAAATCCTAAAATCCTATCCCAAGTTGTTCTTAAGGGGGGATGTTAGGATATTTAGACACTGTTGATACCTAGAAATTTGCAGGAAACAACAGCAAGGGATTCTCCCCAGTCAACGTCCCCAACTAGCCCGTGACTATTTGGAGTAGGGAATCCATCCGGTTTGCGGTCCAGCTACTGTAGGTCAACTAACAAAATTAACAGGTTTTACTGGTTGCGGCTCGGTCCACCGTGTATATTTTGTATTTTTAGTTTTAATTATGACATGCAAGTGCCTAGCTAAAATGCAGATTGATTAAGCATGCAAGGAGTAGTCACAATGTGATGCACAGGTTCTTACCTCTCATCTTAGAATCTCTTGCATCTGAATCTCACACCGCAAGAAAATAAAACTAACTACCTAACCTATCCCTAGGGAGCAAGATTATCACTTATTAATGAGTAATGTATTTTGTGCATGCATCATGAAAAAAAAACTACAGATAGCTGATAATTATTTCAAGCACATGAACATTTAAAGATATTTGAACAACCAGATACACAATTGTTTATGAACCACATTCATTACTCATAGTGGAAATTTCCATAAAATAAACCAGAGATCATTTATACACAAGCATAGGTTCAAAGAGTTAGAATGATCTCACAGTTAATGGACACAAAGCTGAAAATGAAATAGTTCCTCTTCAACAAATCCATAGCATAACATTTGAATATTCCACCAAGCTTTCTCCAATAGGAAAACTGTAATTATCTATTGCAAAAGGAAATAGTTCTTCTTACAATATGTCTTCACCAATTTAACTGGGAAAAAGTCCTTCTCTTATCTAAATCTTCTATATTTATACAAAAGAACAAAACTGTTGGGATGCCCACAAATGACTCTTGGGCTTCCCCAACTCTTCACCTCCTGCACTTTTCTTTCATTAAGCGCTTAAAAAATTTACAATATATTACAATAAAACAAGTAAAGTGATCATGAGGACGGTCTCGCTTGACTATTCAAAAACTTCTTCCATGTTGAAGCCTCTAAGTCAATGCTTTCGAGGAAATTTTCCAGCAGCTACCTCAGGATCTTGAATATCAGGATTACCCAAGTCCTCAGCCTGACTATCTACATGATCGAAAGCTGATTTATCTGCCCCTATCCGCTTTAGCCTCTCTACTTCCCGTTTCTTCAGTTCCTCGTCCATCGTTCTTTTCTTCTCCTCCTCTTCATTCCGGGAAAATTCCTCTGCCTTTCTATCTGCTTCTTGTTAAGCTCTTCTCTTCTCTTCCTCCTCACCTTTGATCCAGCTTTCAGCTTCCTGTGCTGGTCTCCTAGCATCTTCATTTATTTTCCTAGCCTCTTCCTCTGCTGCCTTTTCCTGCTCATCCTATCCTTTCCCGCCTTTGGTGGTGATTTTCTTTTTAAACCTTCTTCTCAAGGCCATTATATTTTGTGTACTGCGGAAAATGGATTTCTCTTTATCCCAGTGGCTTGTGTAATCAAAATGTACATTTTCCTCCTTGCAGTGCTCGACCACTTTATTCCGAGAATCATTCCTCTGGAAATTCATTTCCCCAAAATGGAATTTCCCCAATTCCTCCACAAACTCATCATATTTCTTCACCCTTGTGAATTTATAGCTTCCCAACTTGAATGGTAAAGGAGGGTAAGCTGCTTTATTATGTTCAAACATAAAACTCCCTATGCCATCTACAAAGACTTGTCTAACTACCTCTTTGTGGACTACATAGTCAGTGGCATACTTAGGCAGTAGTGAGGGTGCTCTGGAGCATCCATACATTCTAAAATATAATCCATCCTCAGTTAAGTAATAGTCTCTGTATTCCTCAATCACCTACAATGCTTCCTCTGACATACAGTTGCACTCCTTCAAGAAGATCAATGTATACATTGGCATGATGAAGTGCTCACACACTTCCCTATAGTGACTGTGGTACTTGTGTGCCCACAGTGGCTTGTATGCTGAGTAGATTGGTGTTCTTTCCCAGTCCCAGATACATCTCATATTTGGGAAGGGTTGGTTGCATAGTATGCAATCAATCAGTATAGAGCTCATATAGAACTCCGATCTCTTCTGGGACCCCCTCCTAATGCTGATGCAATGCAGGCTGAGAAGATATTGGACACAATGTTTTCCCAGTTGAACACTGTCCCCTATGTTGCAACATAGAAAATGATAGGTACACACTCCAATTTGAAGCTTTTACCGTGGGCCCTCCCGAAAATCCTGTCCAGCATCAGGGCAATGAACCTGTAAAGGGTTCTTAGATTGTTAGTGTCATATTCCTAGGTCGGCCTAGTTCTAAAGTTCTTGCGAGGCATCAGCATCCTCTTTAGTGTCTCGACTAGGTCCATTTTAATTTCCTTCAGCCAGTCCTCAGTCAAGTACACCTATGCCTCCGGTAAGTGGTAGGACAGCGCTACATACCTAGGGCTATAAGCAGCATAACCCTATTTATCAACCTTTGCTAAAATCATGGTGGTTACATCTTCCTTGGGAAAAATCCACCCAATCACCTCTGAGCATGGAAAAAGATTAGGTCTAGTAGAAATTTTCATCAATGCATATCTCTCTATATTGGCATAGATGGTTTCTTCTTCAAAACCTATGTCAGGTACTTCTCGGTGTGTTGTTAATCTGTAAATTTCTTCCCATTGATATTCAGGTTCCACACCAACTATGCATTTGGTGTCCTTGTAGGTGTATTCGACTCTGGTAACGATTTCGACTTCAGGTTCCTTTTCTAATACGGGAGCCTTCTTCTTCTAACATTTAGACATATTGGATTCTGAGGAATTTCCCTATCATATACAAAAATCTCTTTAGGTTATGTTGGGTCATTTTCAGATAACATTCAAAATGGAGACAATCTGTATAATCATTTTACCTCGTCTAAGCTAAACATGAGTGCAACTATGAAAAAAAATGCTCAAAAACCAAATTCTCCTTCCCAAAACTAAAACCAGCTCACGACCAACAATTGCAGAAATAACCTAGAAAAGAATGGCTTTCTAAAACTACGAAAATCCTCTTCCTAATGCTGAATAGAAAAACAGTCTGAAAAACCCCCTCTCAGCGTTGTGGATTACAATGTTACGTGGAAAAATATGGTGCCTAATCCCAGGTGAGGACACTGTAACTGGTAGCACACTTAAATCCTAGAATATAAGGGGAAGCTACTTGGGTAAAAAATGCTCGCTTCGCAGTCTGACTAGGTAATGCATTCGGAACCTGAATTGGTGTGGGGTTTGTATTCGAATGAATAATTTCAGCGCTGCGACCCTAGTTCACAAAACTAGGGAGACCATGTAGTGGAAACAAAACTATCCATCTTGTAAGAAAACCATGAAATCCTTCCCCGGATGGCCAAACATAGACTAGGGGAAACTAGTGCAGACAGTGTAATGGCCATTTGCATCGGTTTCCCCAACAATCAAGTGCAGGCTGCAAAACCATAATGAGCACAAAAAACCACAAACACCCCACCCCACCGGATCACCAGACCTTCTACCTAGAACATACATAAATTCCAAGATGGGAAAACCTAGGTAATCACTAATTGTAGAGGTGACGAACTAGCCTAGGACAACAAAAATAGTTCAACCAATCAAACAGAACGGTAAAACGAGCATAAGGGCCTACCTGGAACTATGTTGCGCGACTGGTGGAGGAAAACTAGTAAACTTCCACGACGGAGCCACCTAAGAGCGAAGGTACCAACAGCAAAATCCTTCGTCTGCTCGAGCAAAAATGACAGCGCGGAGAAATCACCAAAATACAATAAAATAATAAACCCCCAAACCCAAAATATATACATCGCGGTCAACATGCAATCGGCGGAAAAAATAAGATCATCGGGGGACGGAACGACTACAGGATCGACGATCATGTTATTATCTCCTCTGTAACGGCGAATGAAAAAAACGTTGAAACGTCCACAATGGTGTTGGTAGGAGAAACAAATAAAATTCACATCGGAGCTCGCTAAGCTACAGCCTCGGACCAATAGTTGGTTGAAGAGCCACAATGGTGGAAACCATAAAGGAAACAAGTTCCGCAGACCATCAAAACAGAGTAAAAATAAACATGTCTCAAGCGAAAAACATCGACCAAACAGACAAGATAAATCAAACTATCGGAATCATAGTGCTTTTTAGAGCCGCAATGGCGAAAGTTGAAAAAACCAAGGACATGCCAAACAAAATGGCGGGGATTGAAAAAGGATTAAACAACTCTCGGACAACTTCGCAGAACCTTCTCTGCAATAGCGGAAGACGTATAGACAAATGTTCTGATAGGATCTCAAAAAAGCTGCCGAGAACAAAAAATGCATCGGAGACCAATAACATTTGAATTGGACGTGATGTCACGTTCCTTTCCGAAACGGCGGGTCATGCGGATAACATAGACTTTCGACTAAAAAATATAAACAATTCCGATAGCAAGGCAAAACCGATTCAAACAGTAAAACATGGTTGGCATAAAAATAAATCTTTGCAAAAATACCACACGAAACAAAGAGCTGAGCAAAACGAATTAAAGGAGGGTCCCAATTTTTTTTGGAATTTTGGGAAAATGTTGCATCTACAACAGACACTTAGGAGTTAGTTAATATCAACTTGTGTAATATATCTATTAGGTAAAGTGTGTTTCTTTAGTATGCATTAGTATGCATTTGTAAATATTCTAATCCAACAGTCATGATATGCTCTAGACATAAAGTGATCCAATGGTTCAACTTCTCTTAGATCATACCTACCATTGATCTGTGGCTTAACACCCGATTGGTCCATGATCTTTATTTAAAGAGCATCGAGGGTCCTTGGCTAGTTGATCGATTATGAGAAGCTCATATGTAACTTTCTTTTTTTTGCATAATAAATTGCTCCAAGGAGCTATTTGGCTGGGGTTGTGGACTGTTTCCCTCTCAAGCGTTTTAACCACATGACAAACATCGGTGTGTTGATCTATGATCTATTTGTGTGAACCGGTTGCTCAAGGTGTTTGGTATTTTGGGAGTACCCTGTGTACCCAAACAGGTTTTTTGTGGTTAATCGTTTGAAAATGATACTATAGATTGTTACTTAGATAGGTGTTTAGATATTATCTGAGATTTTGGATTTTGTTGAGAGGATCAACAAGATTAACCCGTGTGTAGCAAATGTACAACTAAGATTCATTTCATCGTAATTCTATCTTATTATGCTAAATATTTAAATAAGTTTAACCCATTTCATGGTCATTCTATCTTATTATGCTACATCGATAGTGTCACAACAGGTGAGATTTAGTACTTACACTCTTTGTTTCATGCTCTTTACGAATTTGTAGTATTAGAACTTGTGATTTGTAATTGTGGACAAACTTTTATAATTTTACAACTTATAGCATTCACAGGAGTGATTCTTATTGAATTCGGTTTATTCTTTTGTACTAAACTTCAACATGGAAACTATCACTTTTGATTTATATATTTCTTTTGGTATTAGAAGTTTTAACTATTTACTAAAAAGAACAACTCGATATCAATCAGAGTTCACTATATTTAGACGAGAAGGTTTTCTAGGCTTAACCCTTGCATGTTCCAGGTATCACAAGTGTATTAAATAGTGAAAATCACAACCCTTTCAAAGATGATACCGTTTTATGATTTTCCTGTTGTAGAGAACCTTAGTGTGGATGTTGTGAAGTATAATTTCTTACAGTTGAAGATTGACCATTCAAAATGCATCATACAATTTGGCAGTTAGGTGTGTTGGAGACATTTACCACCATACACACTCATTTTGGTCAATTTGGCCTAGTTAAACCACTATCCTAAGTTTTACTGACTTAATAGACATCAGAGGAGCACTAGATGACATCAACATGAGCACACCCACGCCTACCTTCAGTCACGGAGGCTAACTTAGCCTTCTCCTACATTCGGGGAGGCTAACTGGAGCACTCCGAGGGTGATCTAAGTGTCATTAATTCCCCATATTGCTAACTAATGGTTATAATCAGTTAAACAGAGTAGTGAAGGCACCTTCTTTCATTAAATTGATTATTTAATGATTATTTAATGAACTAGAGTCATAGGGGCGCCTCCAACTACTTCTGATGGTCAGTTACACTTCAGTTAACCTCATCGGGGTTCATTGGAGTCATTGATGCACCACCACTTATTGGTTGGATTGTAGTGACATGTGTCTGAGCTACTTTCAGTTAGACTTAGTCATTTATTGCACTTCGACTTCAGTTAGGGCTCAATTGAGTCAATTAGGGTTTTGATCAGTGGTTAACTTGAGTGTTGACTATGGCTTACATTTAGTTAATCTAGACTCACTCATTCAATTCGAATGACCTCCTTGGGAATTCGAACTGCTTTTTCATTCATGCTTGGAGCATCATCATTGCATTATATTACTCATTCTTTATAGATTATACAGAGCGGCTACTCATTTTGTAGGACAATTATACCATTTTCATGCCTTATTGTCTGAAATCTCTTATGAGACTATGTTTTAGTCCCTATATTACTATGATAAATTAATATGGTATCAGATCTCATGGCGGGATGAAGCTTAGATCTCTCAAAAACAAGGTTTTTGACAGATCTTGCATGAAAATTGAGCAATAGCTCAAAACTTCCATCACTGCACCAGAAGCCAAGGTTTACCACTTAATACCCCAAGTAAGGAAATTGTTGATCAATATTGCTTGATTGACTATGCTGGGTGTGATGAAAGCCTAAAATGTGCAGGTTGTTCGACCTTACGGTGCCCGTTTTGTTGTGATTTTCAGGTTTTTAACAGGTGAAATCATTTGCTCTAGCAGATTCAGATAGCTTATTCCATAGAAATCTTGACTCCATTCAATTTCCACTCATGGAAAGGAGACATGGAGATCCAACTGCGTGCCAGAGGACTCTATAGGGTCACTATGGACACTAAAGAATAGCCTGCTTCTGTTACAGACAAAGCTAGATTCTTGAACAAGAAGGATGAAGCATTCAAATTCTTGTGCCTCTCTATTTCCCGGGATCTTCTTTCCATATTTCGGGATTGAAGAATCCAAAGGAAATATGGGACAAATTGGAAACCCTATATGGAAAGCAGGATGATTGGAGAGTATACCAACTTGAGAATGAGTTGATGTCTCTCCAACCTTCAAATTTCGAGACCTTGAATGAATTTTTCACAAAGTTCAAGAACATTGTCTTATTATTGAAGTAATGCAAAGTGGAGAAGGAGGATGATCAGCTCATCCTCACCATACTCTCCAAAATTGGAGCTGATTATTCAGTTTTTGTCTCTACATTCTTTGCGGGGAAGCTCACAACCCCTGGATGGAAGATGCCTACACTCAATGCCTTCATTGAGTCCCTAACAAGTGAACATGATAAGCTTGTCTAGATGGGGATCATCAGATCCTCCCGTGATCAAGACCTCCATGTCTCGGGGCTCAAAGATCTGAAGGGTAAAGGAAAGCAGCAAAAGAACCCAAAAACTAAATTTGAAGCTCCTAAGCCTAAAGTTGAAAACCAGCAGCATGATGAGTCTTCTAGCTCAAAGAAGAACAAAGGAAAAGGGCATCATGGAAAATAAAAAGTCAAGTGTTCATACTGTGGGAAGGGCTTCCACCCTGGACATGCCTGCATGAAGAAGAAACTTGATTAATCTTATACCTCTCTCCTTGAGAGAAATCACATCAATCTTCTAGAAATATTTCAGAGGAGAGATCAACAAGATCGGGAACCACAGCATGAAAGAGGTCATGCCCTCATGGAAAGCACTTCGAAGTCCAAAGAACTCTTGATAGATTCTGTAGATTCAAACCACATGATGGTTGAAAGATAATCCTTCTCATATTTGGAGACCAGCAAATCCATCCCCATCCACATGGGAGATGACTCCACCATCTTTTCAGAAGGACAAGGTATAGTTGATCTTGAGAATGGCTATTTTTCAAATTTTTTGTATGTACCATCTCTGGCATCAAATATCCTTAGTGTCTATCAGATGACACATACATGAGTTCCTAAGGGAGTATCCTTTATCCCTAATGATGTTGAGATAATGGAACTTGCATCCGGGAAACTTGTTGCAAAAGGCCTTGCAAGCCATCATGCAAAAGCCTATGAGTTTTCCCACTTTGTCGCAGACGCAAAGCCCACTACACTATTGACTCATGGAAATGAAGTTAGTAGACTATGGCATGAGAGGTTTGGCCATCTCAATTTCAAATATTTGCAGCAATTACAGAAAAACTCCATGGTTGAAGGCCTCCCAGTCATCAAGGCAACCACTGGAATTTGCAAGGGCTGTGTTGTTGGAAAGCACCCTAAGCACAAATTCGATCGGGGGAAGGAAAACTGAGCTACATGCATCTTGGGGCTGATACATTCTGATATTAGAGGTCCCATGCCTATCACATCCATGAATGGATCAAGGTATATTCTGACATTTATTGATTATTTTTCTAGGTACTCATGGGTCTTCTTTCTCAAAAAGAAGTCTGAAGTATGTGAAAAATTCACTCAACTGAAGGCCTTAATCGAGAATGCATCTGGGATTAAGATCAAGATCTTGATATTTGATAATGGTGGGGAGTATGTTAGTAATGATTTTCTAAACATATTCTCCCAAAGTGGTATTCAGGTCCAACATTCAATTCCCTACACTCCCCAGCAGAACGGTGTAGCAGAAAGGAAGAATCGGTCTCTTAAGGAGATGACCACCTGTATGTTGGAATCAAAGAAGTTGGTTGCAAATTTGTGGGCTGAAGCCATTCATGTTGCAGAATAAATTCATAATAGAGTGCCACACTCATCTGTGAAAGGGAATACCCCTTTCGAAGCATACTTCGGACACAAGCCGGATGTGTCCAACCTGCGGGTGTTTGGGTCCACTGCATGGGCCCGAATTCCACTTGATAAAAGGAGGGATTTGTAACCAAAAAGCATAGAATTTCTGTTTATTGGGTATCTTGATGAATAAAAAGGTTTCAAGCTTGTGTATATCAAAACAAAATAGATCATCATCGAAAGGAGTGTCAAGTTCGATGAGTCTCTTCAGGAGGTGGAACTAGTGAAGGAGAAAACTGTTGAATTTCCTTCCTATTCTACTAAATATTTGGATGATGAAATTGGGGGTGATGACCCTGATTTGGATCCTATGATTTATGATATCAGTGTATAGCAAAAATAAGATGCTAAAACAGAACCTGAAGTTGAAAATCATCTTCCAACATGGGCCCGACAAACACCCTCCTCTGCAGGAGATAACATTCAAAATCTGGATGATCCAAGGAGAACCCGGTCTGATTTCCAAAGAGCGGGTATTGAACTCTCTTGTCCTGATAATTTTTTGTTTGAAACTTTTTGTTTGATGATTATTTCAGAACCAAATTCCTACTAGCATGCTTGGAAGGATTTGAGATGGCAAGTTTCCATGGATGAAGAGATGAGTTCTCTTCAGAAAAACACCACTTGGGAGCTAGTTTCTCTTCCTCCGAGACGGAAATTGGTTCAATGAAAGTGGTTGTTTCAGACCAAGGTTGATGCTGATGGAATCACCTTCAAATATAAGGAATTTCTTGTTTTAAAAGGTTTCTCCCAGGTCCAAGGTGTGGACTACCATGCGACTTTTGCACCGGTTGCAAAAATGGACTCCATCCGCCTAGTTTTGGCAATTTCAGCATCTAAGCACTGGGAAGTGCATCATATGGATGTTAATTTAACCTTTATACATGGATATATTCACGAGGAGATATACATGAAGCAGCTTGAGTGCTGCATCTCTGATCCATCTTTGGTTTGCAAGCTAAAGAAGTCACTATACGGGTTAAAACAGGCCCCAAGAGAGTGGTATTCCAAGATGGATTCCTTCCTTCTCTCGCAAAACTTCCAAAGGTGTAGATCAGATCCAAATGTGTATATATATCAGTATTATGGTCATTTGATTATTATTTTTTTATATGTTGATTACTTACTGATCACAGGTACCACATTTTCTTCGATTTCAGCCATCAAAACTGCTCTCCACAATGCATTTGAAATAAGCAATTTGGGGCTCAAAATTGAGCAAAATTCTGATGGGATAATGGTCACTCAGTACAAATAAATATCATACATGTTATTCAAGTTTAACATGGCTGAATTTAGGCCTAAACTATTCCATTTCCTTTCAGGGATCAGCCTTGAAGAAGGAAAAAGCACACCTCCCATGGACTGCACTATTTATCGACAACTGATTGGTAGCTTGTTGTACTTGACACATTCTCGGTTTGATATATGTTATGCCATGAATGATGTATCACGATACATGAAGAAGCCTCATGATCTTCATTGGAAGGCATCCAAGAGGATCCTCTAGTACATTCAAGGAACCAATACCTACGAAATTCACTATGCTGCAGACTCCGAGCTAGAGCTAGTTGGATACACAGATTTCGATTGGGTGAGTGATTCTATTGATCGGAATTCAAATTCCAGATATGTCTTCATTTTTGGTGGTAGCCCCATTTTCTGGTATAGAAAAAAGCATGCCACCATGGCATTATCTTCAGCAGAGGCCGAGTATCGAGGAGTGGTGAATGCTTGCATCCAAGCAATTTGGTTGCAAGGAATTCTTTCAGAGTTTGATCTTGGTAGTACTTTTTCCACTGTCCTCTTTTGTGACAATCAAAGTTATATTAAGATATCCATAGATATAGTTACCAGGAAGAGTACCAAGCATGTAGAGATACACATGCACTATATCAGGGAGCTAGTGCATGACAGGACCATCATTCTACAATACTGCCCGACTGATGAGCAGATTGCAGACATCTTCACCAAGAGATTTTCAGAAAAATAATTTCACTTACCTCTATTCACTGTTGGGGGTGAGTTCATCAGAGTGATCCTACTACTTTCAGTGTTCAGCTTGAGGGCGGGTTTTTTCCCACTGGGTTTTCCCTCTTTTCCTCACTTAGTTTGTTTTTGAGCATTGTTAGAGTTTCAGTATTGTACAGGGTGACCTATGGGATTAGTTGCTGGGGCCCTAGCATTTTTATGCATTTTATGTTTTCTACTCCTCTTGAGTATAGCTTAAGGGGGGGTGTTGGAAACATTTACCACCATACACACTCATTTTGGTCAATTTGGCCTAGTTAAACTAGAAGCCTTTTTATGCTATGAGTCTTTAAACCTAGACATGGTTGAGGGAGGAAATATATGTCTCATCCCCTAAAGGAATATTTTAAACATCCAACTTTAAAAATCATACATTGAGGTCTGCATGATTTTTCTCTAGCTTGTTGTTGACACCCTATTCTTGAACCTTTGAATCTGTGGTAACCAAGTAGGTCATGTCTATGTGTATCCTAAGTCACCATGTTTGCTGGATTTCATTGATGAAATTCAAAATTTGGTGCATTTGATAAGCAATGGTATAAATTTTGTGATGTTCGACTAGTTATTCACCTTTCAACCTAGCTGCCATTTAGTAATTAATCTTTTGGAATGTCCCATCTATTTGCATATGATGTCTCTCTGTTTGCACATGCAACGATGGATTGTGCTCTCCATTTTCACATGCAGCTGTCCAATATACCCTCTCTCTATCATTAAGATGCAAATGTGTAATGTGCCCTCCATCTATTATGTGGATGCCAGATATCTATACTATCTATTGCATGGACTCTCTACCAGTTAATAGTAAAGAAAATAGTAGTTTGATGTCTCCTAATACCTCTACCATTGTATGGATGGAGAAGACATTAAGTAAACTAGTTTGTGAATACCTTGGGTTCTAGTTAAACTCACTACGAATGAACTGCTACAAGAAAAATTAACTGCATATTTTTTAAATTATATAAATATAATATTTCTTACATAAGTTGTCTATGTTAATATAAATTTATATATATGTAAATGAATATAGAATTCATTTTATATGTGTGTGTGTGTGTGTGTGTGTGTGTGTGTGTGTGTGTGTGTGTGTGTGTGTGTTATGTGAATTAGATTGAATATAGAATTTATCAGATATACTAAAATAGCAAGTTATATAGCTTAACATTAAATTAATTTTAAGTTATATAATTAAAAGAAATCCATTTTAAGTTTAAATTTTGAACTTACTGGCGAATTTTATCCACTATATTTGGCATGGCAATATTTTTTGGATTTTCATAGTTGTTGGGTTTGAACATGAACACGAACTGGGTGACTATGTGTGTATCCTCTCCTTAACTTTTGCATTATCAGTCTTTCTTTTAACTTGACAATTTATGCATCAAATGCTACAAGGCCCGCCTGCAATTTATCAAAATTCCATGATATACTTGAACATAGTTGGTGAGTTGAACATTGAGCAATGAAACTTGTGAATCACGTGCCGTGACCATTTATCCATGATTCTCTATTAGTTGATATTGGCTTGTAAGAATGGTTGGTAAGGTGTTCAATATAGCTGCAAAATGTTTCTGGTTACTATTATTTTGAGGCCACGTATCTTCTACAAAATTTTCTCGTGCTGATTTGAGGCTGCACTAGATTTAGTTAGTTTATCTAGGTGATATATAACTTGAAGGATTGTTTTAAATGCAAGCCAGAGGTGTGAAGCCTTTATCACTTTCTGAAATGGAAAATTTGTTCAACAACCTTCAGATAACTATTTCTCCAGGACTTGTGAGTATAGTCTTGTGTACTTATTTTTACAATATCTTGTCTTTGACTGATAGATTGACTACATGAAAAAATAATCTCTTGCAAGATCCCAACCCTAACAATTTAGTTGCAAGTACCACATTGTATTTTGAGGCTACCAAAACCACACTTTGCTTGGTACACAACTAACTACTCGGTACAATTATTTTCATTTTTCATTTCTTTAGTTTGCCCAAGGAATACTGTGCTTATGCCATGTATTTTGATGCATCATATTAGAGTTGAAAAAGACCCATATGATAAAACACAATTGCAGATGATTGTTGCATCATCTGATCCCCTGACGACATTAGAGTAAGTTATCTGTCTACTTACTCTTATTTTTATTTTTACTGAAAGAAAATGTACTTACTATTATTTTATTTTTACATTCAATTGTAGGTTTAAGGAATTCATCAAGGAGCAACTTGTCAACAACTGCTCCTTTGAAACGACTTCATGATCAAATTTTTCTCCTTTCAAATGAATTAATATCATATTAACTTTCCATGGATGATATGGCATACCAATACACTCTTTGTACTCTTGTATGCAGGACCCACGTTGTATTGAAATTCAAACTTAAGCCTTCATTGGACAAAAGGTTTGCCACTGCATTTATTTCTTTATAAACATGGATAAATGACAAATTTCAATAGGAAGATTCCACCTGTTTTCACTGAGCTAAGATTGGGAGGAAAAACAGGTAGGTTGTTATCCATCCTAAACCTAACAATTATTCAATTAATATAACATTTTACATTGAATTTGAGCTATCCAAAAAGGCCATATATTGCAATTTTTTTAGTTTCTTCCTAGCCTACTAAAATGATAGTGTTATCTCCTAACTTCTTTTTTCTCATTTTCAGGTATTCCGGTTTTGTCATTCCAAATGTCATAAGAACTTCAAAATGAAATGTAACCCGTGAAAGGTGAAGTGTACTAAAGCATACATAAAGCTACATGGAAAAGAACTTACTAAGGTATATTTTGTGTGCTCATGAGACATGTTGACATGTTTTCCCATGTTTGCCCATGTTGTGCCACAATTTTCATCCAAACTTGCAATATAGATGATTACTTATTTGGGTCTATCTCTTTGCACTTAGATAGTTGCTAGAACAAACTTCGAGATTAGTCAATTTTTGAAACAATAGTCATTTTTTTAACAATTTTGAAGAATGCAAGGAAAACCATTTCATTTTTTGTGCCATACCAAATTCTTAAAACCATGTTTGGATGTGGATGGAGTTTATTTGATGACATCATTAGACATGCAAAATTTTTAGTTAATACCGTTGCTTTGAAACAAACAGGACACAATGCTCGAGTTTGAGAGAAGAAGAAACATGCCTGAGAGATATGATAGAAATGTTTAAAGTAATTTGAAGGCCATCAAGAAGATTGAGGAAGTTCGTGTTAGCAGGGAGGCTAAATTAAGGGAGAACAGGTTTGTCTCATTCTCTTCAACTTTCCTTGTAAAAGAGTCCAGGTATAATAACTGAAAATTAGCTAATTGGTTATCTTCTAGATAACCATATTTTATGTTAACTTCTTTTCTCCCATTAAATGAAGCACTCAATCTCATGATGACATTACTAGGATAGTGTATGTCTTGTCATCGGTGAAGTTGGATCTAAAGAGAATTGGGGCCAAATGCCTAGAACAAGCCAAAGGATTATGGAAGAACATATTTTTAAGTCCTAAGTTTGACTCTAAATCATGGCCATCGATTTTTTTTCATTTTTTCCCATATGTGGTTGTGGACATCTTTTCCCATATGTGATTCTTAATTCGCAACTTTGAAGCAAAGATGGTGGAGGACAATGCAAGGATTGTCCTATGTAAGGTCATGTAAAGGCACGTCAAAGATATTATAGTAGTGGACAACAATGGCTACAATGAAATCAAGTGATATAGCTTTCTTAATTGTATACATTAAATACCAAATATGTGTATATACTACACAATGATCATTATAATATTATATTTCTATTATTGTGACAATGCATAAAAGTTCTTTTCTATCAACAACGATTCTCTCTAATCCCAAGCTTCACAACCCAAAATTGAAATCATTTGGTGAATCAATTGACAATTGATTTTTGCATTAAGAGTTTTTGTTGCCATAAATATTTATTACGTAACATTTGTAATAGTGAAATGTTTTAGGGTTTTCTATTTGCCATAATTATTTCTTTTAAAATTGAGTTTGTTGAAACTCTCACATATTTTCCAATGGTTTTCACTATATTGGGTGGTTGTAAAATGTGTCCTAATATTGTAATCAAAAGGAATTTGGTGAGAATAGGACTTGCATTGCCCCTTCAAGAGGGGATGTTTGATTGGTGCGTTATTTGAGTGATAATTGGTTATTTTAGATTGGTTATCACTGAAAAGGTTTATTTGTGTAGAATGTGATGAATTAACATACAAAAACAATGATTATCAATTTACTATAGAAACATAATGTCTTACCTTGTAATAGTCCTTCGAGTCTTTCAAATGCATTTATTTAGTGCAAAAATGACTTGAAGGACTAGTACAGGGTAAACCATTATTGATCTATAGTAACTTGATAATCATTACGTTGTATGCTTGAATAATGAAAAAATTGTTTGAATATCATCATTATCAAGCAATAATAACTTCTTAAAGGGTTCTAGCTCAATGGTAGAGCACCTGACTAATTATAGGCAGGAGGTTGGTGGTTCGATTCCTCCATACCCTATCATAAATTTGTGACTACAAAAATGACTAAATTCACATATATACGACTATTAGTAGTTACTTTCCCGTATCTATTCGTATTTAGATTATTCATTAATATGTTATCATCTAGTACTTTATTTAGTCGTATATTTGGTCATTAATTGCTGCAATCAGTGACTAAATCATTTACTATCAATGACAAAATGAATGACTAAATCATTGACAATCAATGAATAAATAAATGACTAAATCGATGACTAATAAGTCAAGATATTAATGACTAAGTGAAATATGACTAGCTATACGATAGTGGAAATTAGCTACTATTAGTCACCAACTCAAAAATAGTCGTTTATAGCCTGATTTTAGTCATTTTTTAATCATTAATTCCTCATTTTGTACCAGTGAAATATGAACCTCCGGTATCTAGACAACGTGATAACTATGAGCCACCACATGGACGGGATGCCCAACAACCTGTTGGGTGCCATGAGCGACCAAAGTATGGTGGATTTCGTAATAATAGGGATGAACACAATCATTGGAAACCTGACCAATAGATTAATCACATTGTGATATAGGTAAGTGAAATATGACCTATTTTATGATCACAATCAATTCTGTCTATATTATGAATGATTTCTTGTTTACAATGCAAAATCTAGATAAAACTTCTTTAGGGTGTTGATTTTACATTCTAATGTTATGTATATCCCCTGGTGCTTCCATTTCTGGCTTCTTTGTTTCTTTTTGTTAGAAATAGTAAGCTCCCTGCCATCGAGTATTCCTTTGACATGAAATGTTTTGCATTCATATTTAAATGGATGTTGTTGATAGTCCTTAGGTAGTTATACCCATTTGCAACATCTACACAATGATTATAGAGTATAGTCCTATTCTTTGTCATGATTGTAGTTTGTTAAGTATATCCGATTCTATTCCTTCTCCCAGTGTTTCAAATCATGCTTGGTTTTCCAAAGAAAAAGATAAAAATACAATCTCATCCTATACTCTATGGTCCAATGAATATGCTTATATCCAATGTTATTGGGGATCATGTATATCTCCAGTGCAAGCACTGCAACATCACCCTGGGAAGCGAAAAAACATTATGAATTGGCATCACAATATGTCATAACCATTTTTCCTTGTGGATACTCATCATCTTGATGGAAGAAGGAACTTTGCTCATCCCAAGGTGGATATGATCCATGTGAAGCACCAACTAATGGGTTGATCATCCTCGTTTGATTATCCTTATTGATCCACTTATACATGGCTCTAGGATGATTATGTTTATCTACTATATCCTTGGAATCTACACTAAGATAATTGTTGTTGATAGGTCTCATATAGTGGTACTCTTACGATTGCTAGGGAATAGTGATTTTTTCAATCCCATTAAGCCAATTTCTTGAGTTTTGTTCAAAATTCCTAGAAAATGTTTATGGATTTCATAACCTGCTTGATCATATATTGTGAACTTATACAATATATCATCATTTTACAACCATAAGATAATCAAAGTTGTGTATTGATCATTTTTACTAGTATAGAGGACTCTATAAATTAGGTTCCCAAATTTTTAAAGGGTGCTAGCTCAATGGAAGAGCACCTGCCTTATAAGGAGGAGGTTGGTGGTTCGATTCCTCCATGCCCTAATGATATTATAATATCGGGTAAAAAAACTAAATTAGTAATCAAAAAATAAAAGATAAGTGACCAAACAAAATGATCAAAATTTGTACATAAAATTAATAAAAAATGACTAAATTAGTGACCAAAAAATGAGAGATGCGAAACTAGGCATTAGAAAGGATGTAACATGTGGCGTTAATGATGAAGCGAATCATGGTGTTGATATGGTAGCAAAACAAGATGTGAAACTAGGCATTAAAAATGATGCAACACGTGGCGCTAATAATGAAGCCAAACATGGCATTGATATGGTAGAAAAATAAGACATTACTTTGGATGCAAAACATGGTGCTACATAGGAAGCAAAATATAGTGCTACATAGGACGCAAAAATGAAATCCTCAGCCTCAGGAGAATGAAGAAACAACTGCCCACGTGAGGAAAAACACACATAGAAAACCCAAAAACGAGATTCACACACAGAAAAACTTCGAGCCATTTGAGAGAGCCCCAGCATGGATGATTCATGCTGAGGAAACGTCGAGGAGCCCAAAATCGTTAATGAGAACACACAGTAGAAAAATTGCGAAGGTAAATTGGTTCCCCAACTTTTTTGCATGAGGAAAAATGGAGAACATGGATGTATGGCCGAATGGGCATGCATTTTGGGTGTTTATTTGCCCCAAAAGTCAAAAAAAAATTTCCCCAAAAATGGGTTTTCCCCAAATTCAAATTTTTTGCCCATACTCTTCCTATCCCCATGCAATAACTACTTCAACCAATTTCTGGTAGAATTAAATGATTGGGTGAATGAGACAAGAAAGGTAGTTGATTGTTTGATGGGTTCTCCCATTGACATTTGGCTTTTCCCCATTGGCCCAAAAAATTAAATATTCCCTCCCCTTATCCTTAGGAAATCATGCCCCCATCTTTTTTAATGTTGCATAGACATAGTTGGTTGTGGGTGTTTTAAGTAAAATGCATATTTACATGATGCCAAAAATTATAATGTGTCGGATAGCATGATATACCATCAGCAACGATTTTAATCGCTAGAACATAAAACGTTAAATCGATGGTAGGAATTTTTCCTTTAGGTCCACACCATGATTAATTACAATATATACATCATATACAGTTTTAATGCAAACGGGGTCAAAATCGGGGTGTTACAATTCCATATTCAATGGAGGAGGAAATAACTTCATGAATTTTTTTTTTTGGTTCTTTGCATATATTTTTTTGGTCTTATCTCCTCCAATTTATGGGGATATGATAAGCATGGAAACTAATCCATGCTTCTAGAAGCAAATAAGTATCGATTCTAGATTTGAAAGTGGCAGAGCATTTCCATGTTAGCATGTCAACATAGGAGATTAGGATTCGATCAATCAAAACCAACATTTTTGGGCAACATGTGAGCAATAAAGGACATATATCATAACATTTCAAGGCAAAGATTATCCATCAAAGTCCAACTCGAGATTCAAAGGTATTTGACTTTAACAATCATAAGTCTCTTGCAAATGATCCAAAACTTCTTTTATTTTAAGTTTATTAATAGATTTTTTATTCCAAATATTTCTATATTTAAACTATTGTTTGAAATGTAATGTTGGGGTCTTCCTTTATGGAAGAGACAATTGTGAGAGTAGAGGGACTGCCAATTTGTATGAGATTCCTCGGTTAATTCTGTTGTAATTTTTACATTTTTAGAAATCTTTGATAGCATGGTTACAATTTTGCATATATTTTGTTTTCTATCAATATTTTTATTTCATTTAAATAAAATTACAGTTTGCTGAGTATCAATAACTTTTTATGGCTTAAGTGGATTTATGTATTCATCCAGATGGAGATTGGTGGTAATCCACCTATTCCACTTTCTCTAAACAATTGTACATTTTGGCAGTCTTCTAGTTATTTTTCTACGATATTTTCGATGACAAACTTCTAGGCCCATTTTGAGGCCCTAAACGACGTTTTTGGGCGATTCGGAGGGCCAAGTGATTAAAAACAACATGCATTTGGCCCTAATTGGAAGATGTAAATCTTGGATTGACCTTTCCAACGAGCTATTGATCACCCAAATCAGATATCGTAAGCAAAATTTATAACCTCGGGAAGTTATTTGTTCAACTAACCACCTTGGGGCCACAAACTTTATGGCAGTTCATCTTCTAGGGTTATGTTTTTGAAGTTTAGGTTTCTCGCCCTAATGCTTATTATAAATAGTCCCTTTCAGCCTCATTTTGTATTCAACTTGGCACAAATAAATGTAGCGGCCACATCTCTTCTCAGAGATAGCTACCACCATTCTAGTTATTGTATTTACAATCTTTTCTATTTTCGACATTTAATAGAATATGTGTTTAATGTATCTATGTTTTCCTTGCAATGTGTATGTCTTTATGATTCTATATCAGTTCTTTCATTTTGTTCTCACATAAATATGGATCATGTATAGTGAAGTCTCATTATATCTATCGATATTTTATGAGTTTATTCAATTGTGTTTTTATTCATCTTCATAGTCTATTTTTTGTTTATGAATATTATGTCCATGAATATGCAAAATTGATCTAGTAGAGTTCACTTCATTATTTCATATTTTTTCTCCATTCATTCTTCTATCTTTCATTATAAATTCAACATGTCTGGTAACTAGTCTGATTGCCTTTGATCCATGGGATATTATAATAGATTTGAACTCTTAACCCATCTTTAACAACTGAGTCCGGTATTCTTGAGCTACCCACACAAAAAGTCATATATCCTAATCAAAGATTCCTAAATGTTACATTGTTGCAATCAATTGCAAACTTTAGGACCAAAACCTACATCTCCATATCCCTCTCCCCCCTCTTTCTCTCCCTCCCACTCTCTCCCTCTATTTCTATCCCTTTCTCCATATTTCTCCCACCCTTTCTCTCGAACTCACCCACCTTTCATGCCCC
>LPNX010964468.1:8842-28662 GCA_001517045.1 Pseudotsuga menziesii | reverse complement strand
ATATATCATCGCAAATGGCTTACACCCAATGTATAAAATAAATCATCCTGTTCATATGAAGTGGGGTCTTCAACCCAGTATATCAAAATAAAACATTAAGATAGTCATCATAATCAATAGGCTCATGCTTATAAGTGTTAGGTCCAAAATTTGGGATATTACAAGGCCATATCAGCGTTGACTTCCCCATCAAATCCCATTAATTCTTAGGAAAAATGTTCATGCTTTCCACTAGATCAAGAATCACATCTTTCTCAAATCCCCCCAGCTAAAAAACATGAACTCCTTTCTAGCTCTTGTCTTGTTTCCTACTAGGCATGCATTCCTTTTGGGAAGTGGAACAAAACTAGGTTCCTAAGCCTCATTAGACATTAGTAACCTTGCAAACATATTTTGTTATTTTATTGAAATCATGAGGATCATTCAATATACTCAAACAAATAAGCAAAAAGGTACGTATCAGGTCTTCTTGGTGACTCTTGTACGTCTTCCTATGATGTTTTTCTTTGCATTGTGTAGCATTCCATTATGCAATTTTCCTATGTTATTCATTACACATACTCCACAATAGCTTTTCCTTCCACATAATTCTTCTTCAATCTTATTCTTCTCGCACTGTACATTATTGATATTCCCTACACAACTTGCTTAGGATCACATTGTCCTCTTGATAGGAAGCTTTCTTAACCACCTTTTGTGTCTCGTGCATGATTTATAGCTGGTCCTTAGATTCAAACTTGGGTGGGGGCTATGCAATTGTTTTCAACTTTAGCTCAAGTGGTATGTTTGTAATGCATTGTCCAAGTATATCCTCGATTGTGTGGGAACCTCCCTGGGTGACTATATTCACTTGCACCATATCCTTTCTAATCTTTTTCTCCCTTGGTTCGACAGTCACCATGTTGCATCGACCTCTATTGTCTTCCCATTTCTTCATCAAGTATGGGAAATATTTTGTCACATGTTCTGCACTATAACACCTTGCACATAGTGTGCAAGTTTTAGTACAGAACCTTTCCAAGTGGCATGAATCCCCACAGTTAAAGCAAATGACTTGTCTTCCACTTCTATCATAGCCTCTTTCATGGACTTTGAATCCACCACTCACTACTCCCTGCTTTCCTGTGGGATCAGTTCCTTTGTTTTCTTCCATTCCTTGAACCCAGTAGGAATCTACTATATTATCCTTCATTAATTACAGAGAGCGACAACTATTCACATCATGTCTGACTAACTTGCAGAGCTCATAGAATGGTGCATGTGCATAGTTTTGGTACTTCTTCAATGTCAGGTAATTAAGAGGAGTGTGGACCAATCTTCAATAGATCTTAGACCACTCATACTTAGGTATTGTGTGAAATGGACTAGGTGCACCATACCCTTGTAATTATTATGCACCGGGAATTCTTTCTTGTGATGGATTTCTTTTCTACAGAAACTACGTCATACACTTTATCTTACTTCCTTACAAGTAGAGAGTTGATGTAGTTGCACAGTCATCATAGCAAGATATGTCTAAACCTGCAACGTTCTTGGTGACGCTTCGCTTCTTGGAATCGCTTCTAATCTGATTGTGATTTCCAAGGCATGCGACTAAGTACCCACCTTCTGTTGTGTCAATGGAACCATGACATGTGGCAGCAAACCCGTAATGAGCCATTCATGGTGTTGCACATCAAGGATCTGAAATATCAGGTTTTCCAATAGAATATTGAATCAATGGTCATAGTCCTAGATGGACTTTCCAACTATCTGCTAAATTTCCTTGATTTGAGTGATGCATTGAGACTCAAGATTCATCTTCTGAAACTCCTTCAAAGGATCCACTTTGATCTTTTCTAGTGGCATGGTCTGTCTTGTGGAAACATTAGTCTTATACTTCATATAAAATGCTAGATATTTGTCTTTGAACGTGGTTTATAGTTGCACGGTATCGACATCCTCATATGTGATATTCTTTATAGACCATAGTGACCTCCCAAGTGAACTAGTGTTTTTATGCATTATCTTTTCCTATCCCATGAAATGAAAGAAATATCAGGGTGGAACTTGATGTGGCTTCCATACATCTAGATATAGGAAAATTTATCCATGTGCTTGAAACTATTGGGTTACTTCTATTTCTTGAACTATGTGTAACTAGATCATTTGTCTGTTTGGTATAATTCACTTCTAAACCTGTAACATATGCTTCTACTTTTACTTTTACTTCACGACTTCCTTCCCATGAAAAATCTAGTAATAACTAGTCTTATTGATTTGATAAAGAGCATTGGGGGTTGGGAAAAAGAGTGGGTTCCTTCTTGGTGCATTTCTTCTAAAACTATTGAATCCAAGGACCTCAAATCTAGCTACGCAATCTCCTTCATGGTCATACAAGTTCCTCCATTAGTATGCACTTCCTCTTCTTTTGTACCTTCTTGATTCTTTCATTGTCTCAACTTCTCATATGATTGTGCTCATCGGATCTCTCACATTCTTCCATTCCATACCTATTGGGATGCCTCTCATATTCTAAGGAATTTTCTTTCCCACACTCTAGTCACCCTTCTAGCCTCTCTTCACACATTGCCATCTTTAGTATTCTTCTTTATTCTCTGATCTACATTATCTTTCCATGTTATCTTCTTTTCTTGTTTCTTTGTTCGAACTGCTTGTTTTATCTCATCCCTTCTTAATTTTTTTTTATCGCTTGGGAGTCACTACTCTTTTGGATCCATTTCCATTCCTATATCTTATCTCATCATTTCACACCCCACCCACACAGTGAAGAGATTACTCTTCCATAATTTTTGGGTTCATTGTCATTAGCCCCTTCTTAATAAACAACATATTTATCTACAATGGGATTTGCTTCAAGAATCTATTTCTTGTGCCCTCTTCAAATATTTTTTCTATGTGGCTTTATGATCACTTGATCCTATAGCATATTCTACAATATACCCTTCTTTCACATGCAAGAACAAAAAATCAACAACTCTAGACTAGGTATTATCTATAATTTTCAGCTCTTCTATCTTTTCCTCAGTCCATACTACTATAAAAGGTACACTCCAAGTGTTATTGATCTCAAAATACCTGTTCATCAATTCATACAAAAAAATAGGAAGCTCACATAAGAGAATTTAATGCATATCTAAGTAACTATACCTTTATCTCCAGTGTTGGGTAAATATCGAGAGTCCTCCAATTTATTTTAGCGCAAACTGGTACTTTTTTGTTTCCAACTATTGTTTGATCTCAATTTTAATGGGCTTCCACCTCATTACTTCATCCTCCCTTAACAATCCCCATCAAGTCTTGGAAATAGAACCATTATTCAGTGATTAGTTTAAACAGACCTAGGGTTTGGCATAAGTGACCAACAAGATCCTACATGTGCTGAAATTTTCAATACTCTTCAAGTAAAGTATGGTCTCACCCAAGTCACATGCCATAAATTATACAGAGACCTAAACTAAGGATGCATAGGGCTAGATGGATTCTCTATATTCATCATTGTATTCATCACTTACTTACTTGTTACTTAACCATTAACAAGATAGCATTCAAATTCTAAACTACTCAAGCATTTAACACACCATTCTCATCTCAACAACTTAATGATCCTTTTATTCAATACCATATGCGGGACAAAATATCATAACACAGATAGCACACAACTACATCATAGAACTCAACATTAACAACATATATTATAACTATCAACCAACGAAGTGAACCTGCTCAGAAACCTACGCTTTACACAAGATGCCTTTTTATCGGCCCAGGTTCCAAAACTACAAAACTATTATGGCGTGCAATTCCTAAGTGATTTCAACGAGCAACTGCAATTAAACTCAGTGCATAGTTGTAATAAGCTATCTTCTGTTAACGTGCAAATGTAACAACCCAAATTTTTCTCTACTATCTTTTTATTTTTTTCCATACAAATCAAATATGTTAGTGTTGCTATCTGCATGACATGTCAATCTCCTTTTCCAATTTCCTCGATTCTATTGATGGTAGGTGTAAGGAAACCAACAAGGGATTACTACCATGATCACTTAATCATTTAATCATCATCATCAAATACAAGTACAAAATATTATAGGAATGATAAAGATATAAATAAGGAACCGAATATAAATATACAAGAGGGTCCTTATGAGACTTTTCCCATCATTCTTTATCGCAAGTAATTAATATTAAGAGCATCTATTTACATACTTTCAACTCCTTGTTTAAAGAAGATAACTATGAAAACATGAAGACATAAATGAAAGATTACTTAAATGAGAGTAAACGAATTTAAGTGAGATGCTCTTCTTACTAATTTCTATAATTAATTTCAACCTCCTTCATTTGTTAATCCACGCCATTTACATGTCATTATAAACCATGGTTAGTTTCTCTTGTAAGTTGGTTACTTTGAATCCATCAAATGGCTCAATCATTTAAAACTAACAAATAAAATATTTGAACACAACCCATACTTTCACACCAAATCTTTAACCTAATACTATAAGAGTTCTTTTCATGTTCATGCATAACAAAAAAATATAAAAATTAAAAATATAAACATATATAAATACTAAAAAATTAAAAATATAAATTACATATTGGGTTAAAGAAAAAAATAAATACTAATATTATTAAGTACTCGGAGGAAAAATAAATAAATAAAAAACTAACAAAATTTGATTTTAAAATTTAACAATTCTTTTCTTATTATTTTTAATAAAAAATATTTCATAAATGTAAAAATAAATTTATAAAAATATATTAAATAATATTTTATATATTTTCTTTTAAACATTAAAATTTTGTTTTTAAAAATGTGAATAGAGTTTGTATTAATCCACAGACACATATGTGTGTGTGGATTTCCTTATTATGTAGATAGTTCTTTTATATTTTATTTTTAAATTAAATTAAATATATTAGATTTTTTAGTTAAAAAAAAATGAAAACTTAAGTTTATAAATACATGCTTAATTGACTAATACATTCTTACATTCTTTTCCGATCATTACAATATTAGAGAGAGATACCAAATCTCTCATTGATTAGATCTTGATTTTTTATTAATCAAATTTCATTTTTAATTAATTGGGGGATTGCACAATCTCAACTTCTTGTATCTACCATAAAAAAAGGTGATCCAAATCTTTAAAAAAACATTTACAACTTGTTTAATTTTTTCTATTTTATTTGTTTCTTATCTCTTTTTTTTATTAGGAGATGTCTCTCATCCAAGCATATAAATAATAGGTTAGATATATTTTATTTTTACAACTAATTATAGTTGTTCAGTAAAATCATTTGTTCTACTTTCTGTGTCTATTTTTCATTTTGGTAGACCATTTTCACTACGTCCTCGGTCCCATCATCACTCTCAGTCCACCCATAGATCCTACTCTTAGTGTACTCATTTAATGTAGGGTGGCAAGTTGGTGAATATGAATTAGCCATCCATCTTTCAATCTTGACTACCTTAAAATTGCAACATTCATACCTGGTTTCTTTTACGAAAATAACATATATTGTCCTCCGTCAAGCTTAAACCTAGGTCCAATGCCTCTTCTCCTTCATCTACAAGTTGAGAAAAATTCACCCATTCTCATCATTTCTACACAAACTAATGTTTAGGGAGTTCAACTAGCCAAATTATGTGATAGTCTTCACCGCATCTATATTTACCTCCACATTATTCATCCTTCCAATTGGATGTACACTCTCTAATGGTTGGCTAATCTGATTTGTATGGGAGACCAAACCAGCTTTGGCTTCCCCGTCAACTCCCATGTCTTCTTACAAAAAATGTTCATGCTTTCCACTAGATCAAGAATCACATCTTTCTCAAATCCCCCTAGCTCAAGGGACACCATGAACTCCTTTCTAGTTGTTGTCATCTTTCCTATTATGCATGCATTCCTTTTGGGAAGTGCCACAAAACTAGGTTCCCCAGCCTCATTAGACATTAGTAACTTTGCAAACATATTTGTTATTTTATTGACATCTTGAGGATCATTCAATATACTCAAACAAATTTGCAAAAAGGTATTTATCGGGTCTTCTTAGTGACTCTTGTACATCTTCCTATGATGATTTTCTTTGCATTGTGTAGCATTCCATTATGCAATTTTCCTATGTTGTTCCTTGCACATAATCCACAATAGCTCTTCCTCGCACATAATTCTTCTTCTTCTCGTAGTGTACATTATTGATATTCCCTATACAACTTGCTTAGGCTCGCATTGTCCTCTTGCTAGGAAACTTCCTTAACCACTTTTTGTGTCTCGTGTAGGATTTATAGTTGGTCCTTAACTTCAAACTCGGGTGGGGGCTATGCAATTGTTTTTAGCATCATCTCAAGTGGTATGTTTGTATTGCATTGTCCAAGTATATCCTTGATCGTGTGGGAACCTCCCCGGGTGACTATGTTCACTTGCACCATATCCTTTCCAATGTTTTCCTCCCTTGGTTTGATGATCACCATGTTGCATTGACCTCTATTGTCTTCCCATTTCTTCATCAAGTCTGGGAAATATTCCATCACATGTTTTGCACTATAACACCATGCAGATAGTGTGCATGTTTTAGTACATAACCTTTCCAAGTGGCACGAATCCCCACAGTTAAATAAAATTACTTGTCTTCCACTTCCATCATAGACTCTTCCATGGAATTTGAATCCACCACTCACTAGCCCTTGCTTTCCTCCGAGATCAATTCCTTTGTTTTCTTCCATTCCTTGAACCCAGTAGGAATATATTGTATTATCCTTCATCAATTGTAGAGAGCAACAACTATTCACATCATGTCTGACTGATTTGTAGAACTCATAGAATGGTGCATGTGCAGAGTTTTGGTACTCCTTCAATGTCAGGTAATTAAGAGGAGTGTGGACCCATCTTCAACAGATCTTGCACCACTCATACTTAGGTGTCATGGGAAATGGACTGCGTGCACCATACCCATGAATTATTTAGCATCAGGAATTCTTTCTTGTGATGGATTTCTTTTCTACAGAAGCTACATCATACACATTGTCTTACTTCCTAATAGGTAGAGAGTTGATGTAGTTGCACAGTCATCATAGCAAGCTATGTCTAAACCTGCAACATTCTTGGTGTCGCTTCACTTCTTGGAATCGCTTCTAATCTGATTGTGATTTCCAAGGCATCCGACTGAGTACCCACCTTCTGTTGTGTCAATGGAACTATGATATGTGGTAGCAAACTTGCAACGAACCGTTCATGGTGTTGCACATTGAGGATCTGAAATATCAGTCAGTCCAACATAATCTTGAATCGATGGTCATAGTCCTAGATGGAATTGCCAACTATCTGCTAAATTTCCTTGATTCAAGTAATTCATTGAGACGCAAGATTTAGCTTCTGAAACTCCTTCATAGGATCCACTTTGATATTTTCTAGTGGCATGGCCTATCTTGTGGAAACATTAATCTTATACTTCATATACCGTGTCAGATATTTGTCTTTGAACATGGTTTATAGTTGCACGATATTGGAATCCTCATATGTGATATTCTTTACAGACCATATTACCTCCCAAATGAACTACTATTTTTTTCCATCATCTTTTCCTATCCCATGAAATGCAAGAAATATCAGGGTGGAATTTGACGTGGCCACCATACTTCTAGATATATGAAAATTTATCCATGTGCTTGAAACTGTAGGGTTGCTTCTATTTCTTGAACTTTGTGTAACTAGATAATTTGTCTATTGGGTAGTGTTATTCGTCGATTGTACACTAGCAGCAGAAATATTCCAAAAGTTGTCTCCTCACTTGAGAAAGTGGGAGAGGTGTGACCTTTGGGGCAAGAAAAGAGTTAGGTACTGTCACCTACTCCTAGCTCCTCCATTTAGGCTAACTCCTAATGATGCCAAGGGGGGTAGTCCCTAACAAAGCGTTTTCTATGGCTCAATGTTTAAGTTAATTTTTAGATGTTTCGGATGTGGATGGGTGTTGTTTAAGAGTTATTGTGATTTAAAATGATTAATGTGATGAATTGAACACAAGACATAGCAATCCACGTTGCTATCATCGGAATTGAAAGATAGAAAAATATTTCAGAACTTCACGAAATAGATAAAGCATTCATTGATATGATTTATAATCAAACATTCGATGGACAAATGGCCCAGATTATCAATAATGCTAAATGATGGAACCAGTACCTATGGAGTCAACTTATCAGAGATGCTTCATGTATAAAAAGATGTGAATCCCAAAATATGCCAGTGAATGTTAGGTTTCGCAAGTGCTCTTGGTAAGTTTTAAGAGTTTTTTATTTGTGATCTTCACTTACGGTAGCTAGATGTCCTAACCGGTAATACCTTTATTGGCTCCATTCGAAGACATGACGGACTGGTCTGTGGTCAAAGGTAAATGTTCAATAACTTAACTACCAGTGCCCAGATTGGGTAGCCCGACGCCCACACTTGGAATTTTCCCACATGCCTCAGTATTTATTGAACAACGTTGGTGCGTTGATTATGGGGAAAAGTTTTAGTTAAGTTCCTCTTGTGGGGTTTAGAGATCCAATGCCATTTCTGGGTATTCTAATCTAAGATCGGTCAGAGCATACTCCGACAAGGAGGGAAGGGGGTTAATTAATTAAAGGGGTGTGTGTTGTGAATTTTATTAAGTTAATTAATTAAAACTCTCCGACAGAGAGCACTCTTGACCTCATCTTATGACAATGGTTCAAGAGACTTAGCTAATCTATATGCTTGATGCAAGGATATGCAGTGGGAATGCTCTCCGATAGAGAGTGCTCTTGACTTGGATTACGACAAGTTCAAGATACTTTCAAGATTTTATTGATTATATTATTAAACAATGAAAAGACAACCCTTTGATAGATAGCACTCTTGATCTACAAAGTGAAATTCAAGAGATTTCTACTTTAAACATTTGAATAACTTATGAAAGATACAAAAAATTAAAAGATGAAGTAATCAACCTAGTTAATGAAACAAAATGGGCTAATCTAACAATTAGTATCTACTTTGAAAAAACAAAGAAACTACTCTAAGTTCTCGAAATAAATCTAAGCTAAGAATGAAAAACACTCTTCCCCAAATGTGGAAGAAAAAACAAGTATGGGAGGCCCTATCCCACTTAGTTGTGTTTTATTAATGAAGTACAAATGCCTTTGGAACTTAATCCTTGTCAAGACTTTGAGAAGTAACTTAAGTAAAAATAAAAAACTCTTGTGAGTTTGTACAAAGGAGAATGACTTCTTTTTTGGCTTTGGATCATTGGCTTTGGATCTAGTTCTGCTTGCTCTTTCTTGTTTGGTTTTGCTTTTGGTTCACCTGTGGATAAGAACTCTAAACAAGGACTAGTAAGAGCGTTAGGAAACCAATTTTAACCTATGATTCAAAAAGATTAAGTGGATGAGAAGACAAGTTCCTTATGAGATGAAATAAAATATCAAAACAATGGAATGACACCCAAAATCAAATCTTAGAAAGGATCAGGCAAGCTCACTGTTCTTTTATGTAAAACGCATGATTTTTTTATGAAACGACTTGGGACTCTTTGTCAATTTAAAATTAAATATTTTTTAACATTTTAGGCTCTTTCTAGAATCTGGAAAATAGTAGAAAATTGCAGAAAATCAGTAAAAAAATAGCAAGTACAAAATTGCACGTTTTTCGAGAAAAAGTAAAAAAAAGTCAAAAAATAAAATTTTGAAAAATTTTGAAATTTTTTTGATTTTCAATGAATTTCCAGAATTTAGAATTAACAGAAAAAAGTCAAAAATCATCCCAAAAAATAGCGATCTTGAAATGGCATGCTTTTCGAGAAAAAAAAAATTTGAAAAATTTTGAAAATTTTCTGATTTTTTAATGAAATTCCAGAATTTAAAATTAATGAAAAATATAGAAAACCAGCAAGCCTAAAAGATTGAAAATTTACACATTTTTCGAGAAAACTTGTGCACATTTTCCAAGGAAAAAAGAAAGATGGATTTAAAAAAGGAAATGAAACTAGATCTTTAAAAATGGACCTTTAGAAAGATGGATCTAGCTTTGAAAAAGTAGATCTAAGGCTAGAAATCCTAGATCTAACTTAGTAGAATCCAAGCAAGCTTGAAATAAATATTTAAATGACTTGATAGCTTCTACAAAAGTGGAAAAGAGGTAGGATAGAACCTTGAAAATAGACATCCACTTGTAGCAACCAAAGTAATTGATATAATTTTTTGAAGTTTGTTGGAGAAGGAAAGAAATATCCGAAACCGCTTGCAACCCTGCAAACAAAAAGATTAATAATGGAACATTTATATGGTGAAGGTATTAGATGTCGAAATCTCCTACTAGATGCAATCCCTGAAGATACAAACACTCAATGCAGATTTGATTAGAAGCCTAAGTACTAGATTGTTAGTATTCAATAAACATAATAATCAAATTGCAATACAAGGGTAGGGTGAAAGAGATATTACTTCACATAGGATGAAGACACAATGCCAAAATCCCATCAAATGACCTCCAAAGTCTCAATATTTTATTAAGAAAAGAAGCTTACAAAATCCAATAGATTTTCTATGCCAAACTCTCCATCTCAATCGAACTTAAAGAGCCTCTATTTAACAAATGAGAGAGTGCTAAAACCCTAAAACCAAAAAACCAACCCTAACCAGCTTAGCCACCTAACAAAGAGCTTAGAACTAAACCAGAGAACCAGGAGTGAGGGGAGGCCTCCACCCAGGCAAGGCGCCCCCACTCCAAACCTGTGCACTGAAAATAAGCCATGGATGAGGCCACACGTGTGAGTCTAGATGTAGGTAAGCTCATCCTTTAGGTCTGGCATGAGCCTGAGCTAGGTTTGGGAAGCCCACTGATAGTGCAAGCTTCAGTCTTCACCTCGATCAAATCACTAGACCAATGAGTGCTCTCCATCTCATCTTTAGCTGGAGATGACATGTCTGCTAACTGATAATAAATTAATTGCTCTCTTAATGATGACTAAAGCTCAGTTATGATAACTCCAATCATCATAAGTGCTCCATGAGATGTCATTTATCCTTTTATTTCAATGAATTTGGATTAATTTTGAGAGTTTTAATTTTCTCCAAAATAATTATTTTTTAATAAAAAATCATTTTTTTACTCAAAACTAACTTTTTTGAGTAAAAAGGCTTTATGTGTCCGATTGTCGATTTGAAAGTTGGTTCTGACTGGCTGGCTGATCAAGAATGATTTTTGGCTTAAGGTTAGAGCCTTCAATCACTAAATTCGGAGCCCATATGGCTTATTTACCACGAACGGGTTTTTTCCCATTTAATTTATGGAAAAATTAACCCAAAAAACTTAGGAAAAGTAATTAAAATTTAAAAATTTTAAAAAAATATTTTTTCCCCATTCGAAAAAGATTTTTTCGAAATTTTTTTATGTGTTTAGATGACTTAGGACATGACCATGATCTATATAACTAATTTCTAGTAGGCTTATAACACTCAGTTGGGCTCTAATAACCCCCCAAGGCCCAGAACTCAACATCGGGCATTCTAGCTTTGGAGGAAGCGGGAGAAAACCTCGTCAATTATACTCGGCTAAAGGCAAAGCATAATTGTTAGGGGAAAAAAACTCCCTGGAATACCCTATTTGAGATCCTACGTCCTAAGAGACTGAACCACTCAAAAATATCCTACTAGCACATTTTATTACAAACCCCGCGGGACCATGGTCAAAATTATTCAAATAAAAAAGTGACTAGCCTATATTGACTAGATAAGCAGACGGATCAACTGATACCCTTGAATCAGACTTTGAACAAGTCTGTCAACTGGTGGCTCCTTAGGTAACCCAACTATGGTACAAAAAAGTTGGTAACATTTGGCTCCAACTATTGGACATGTGCTCGATCTAGTCTCTTATGCAAGGAGAGCATACGAGAACCCCAGAATCTCTAGTTTCCATATCTTGTAAAAACATCTCAACTTGACAACAAAACCTTAGTAGCACAAGTTTTATGAAAAAGAGCCAATGATCCAAAAGTTGCTTTATTCAAAGGAATGACAAAACTTAACTAAAAAACTTATTTATTCCTAAGCATAAAAATAAAAATGCTGAAGTAAATGCTCACTTTAAGGAGCCTATTTTCCTACTCTAAGCATGATACAAAAAATGTTAGGTGTAATCATAAATATAGTGTAGCCACCTAAGCATTTTATTAATATAAAAAAGTTTTTCCTTGTCTTTGGTTACCAGCCAAAGTAAGGACACAATTTCTAGAAAATGCAAACCTGTGTGATGATCCAAG
This sequence comes from Pseudotsuga menziesii, assembly GCA_001517045.1. Lineage (NCBI taxonomy): Eukaryota > Viridiplantae > Streptophyta > Pinopsida > Pinales > Pinaceae > Pseudotsuga > Pseudotsuga menziesii. Next base: position 16,374 of record LPNX010964468.1, on the reverse strand, counting down.
ATGGGCAGGCTAGATGGGGAATCATAGGCATGCATAATGTTGTAGAAATTTTTCCCAAACTGGTAGGTGCTCACGCATGCTGCTTCTATCCATGACTGGATAGCACTGATATACAAATTGAGATGATGCGGTAGGTCGACTACTCCATCATGCTTATCATTAAGGCTTATTAAATAATAACTCGTTGTATAAGCCCCAAGTTGCTCCAAAACATAAGGAATATCTATGTGTGAAGATGATGGCTGAGAGAAAACTTCAACTAGTTGTATGCCATCTGATTCTTCACAGCACTGCCTTTTCAAATCCTTATTATCAATACTCATATATAATTCTGACTGATCATATGAACACTCTGACTGCTCTTCTTAAAACTTTCATAAGTCTCAGAATAACAATTGCCCTTGTTGGACACATCATAGATGAGATTCTCAAAAATATTTTCAAAAGTATCATAGGTTGGATTTTCAATAAAAGTCCAATAATTATCATCACCATCTATGTTGGATATGAGAGATGCCTCATCACTGGTATCAAGTCCCTGGATACACTCCTCATTCTGCTCAAAACAATCTTCTTCAATAAGTTGGGTTTCAAAGATAGCACATGGGACCCAACTTTCCAAATATTTGTCATCCGGTGGAGAGCATGGAGGACTCTCATCACATGAAACTTCTAATATTGGATTTTCAATTAAAGTCTTGTAGTTGTCATCCATCTCAGAAGAAAGGGATTCTTCCTCACTTGTATCACATTCCCGGCTATATCCCTCCTCATGATCATTGTGATCTTCTTCAAAAAAAAGGTCCCAAGGTAGTAAACCTTCCAAACTATCATCATTATTCTCATTTGTTGGATTAGTACCAAAGTTTTCAGTGAGGTTATCCAATTGTTGACTATAATATTCGACTTGACACTGGGTTTCTATGGTGACAGGATGGAGCTGTCCAACTGTGTTAATGTACTTAAGATCTCTTTAATATTGTTTTGTCTCTCTCCAACTTTCTCCAGAAATATCATGCATGTCATCTACATAGTTTATGTACTCAAGCTCGCTTGATGATGCTTTAGGACCACAAACCTCTCAAAAACCATGCTCCTAAATATAGCATGCATAATAGCAAGAAGATTCTTCTTGAAGGTCTTCACATGCCCTACAAAATGGCGTGTAAGTTTCAACCATGTTAGTAACCTCTAACTGATGAGGAGGCCTCTGTTCATGGCTGGGATTTCTTGTTTTCCATGTTGGTTTTATAGGAAAGGTTATAGGAGGTGGCAGAGGTTGAGTTCTTTCAACAATTATGACCCGATTATGAACCTCTTTAATCTGTGTTAAGTACTTCCTTTCCATGTCTTGCATTTTTTCTGTTAGGTCCATTAGCTTCTTCTCATATGCTTTGTTTGATGTTTCTTTCCCTTTGTGTTCAACATTTTTAATAGGAAGGGAAGCCCTAGAGTAACCTTGGATGTTAGAATCTCCTGAAGACTACATGTTCTTATCAATTTTAATGGCCAAACCCTGAGCTAGAAGTAGAGTAGTCGGCTCCTTGTCTCTGATCTGGTACTAGATTTTGCCACTTAATGCTTCGATATAATAGTCCAGAACAGAAGCTGCTAGAGGAGAATAAGTGGCAGGGATGGAATTTTCTAATTCAGTGAACCTGTTGTTGAATTCGTCCATTCTTTTAGTTTCAGACTTATTTATGGTGGTCAAAGATGCTACTAGATTTATAGGCTCCTTTCTGCTACCAAACATTCCAAGGAAAGAAGCCTTGAAGTTTGCTAAGTCGGTGAAAGAATTGTCCAACAAAATATCATACAAGTTGCTAGCCTTGCCATCCAAAGACAAGGCGAACGAGGTCATGTAAACATCTTCATGCCTATTAGTACGCCTGACATGGGCACCACAGTGTCTGGTGAAATTCCTGATATGCTGCTCAATAGAGAAGGAGGCATCAGTGCCATTATATGTCGTAAGCTTGTCGATAGCCTTGTCCCGGATATCATGAGGATGACCTGCTATCTGAGCAAAGTTAAGTTGAGTAAAAAACTCACCCATTGGATTAAGAAAACAATTATTATTTTGCAAATTTTCTAAGTTTTCTGGAAATAAAAGATGGATGCCTGAAATAGACTCAGATCCAAGTTCTGTAAGGATCCTGCGATAAGATAGTTTGTTTAATCTCCTCCTATAGGCCTTTTTGAGGTCATGGATGAAATCGAACAAACCTATAGATTTTCTTCTAGTGGAATACCTTGAGGTGTTAACTGACAGTGGAGTCACCAGGTGGACTTAAGTCTAATTTCAGAGATTGATTGGACTAAAAATCTACCAAAAAGGGGGAAAACAAGGTAAAAAACTAAAAGAAGCAAAGGTCATCCAGTAAAAAAAAGATTTGTCGCTGGCCATGGCGCCAAAAGATGTTGTCCGCCGATTGCACACCAGTAGCAAAAATATTCCGAAAGTTGTCTGCTCACTTAAGAAAGTGGGAGAGGTGTGACCTTGGTGGAAAGCACAGAGCTACGTACTGTCACCTACTCCTAGCTCCTCCGTTTAGGCTAACTCCTAACAAAGCCAAGGGGGGTAGTCCCTAAGAAAGAGTTTTCTATGGCTCAATGTTTAAGTTAATTTTTAGATGTTTCAGATGCAGATGGGTGTTGTTTAGGAGTTATTATGATTTAAGATGATTAATGTGATGAATTGAATACAAGACAAAGAAATCCATGTTGCTATCACCAGAATTGAAAGATAGACAAATATTTGAGGACTTCATAAAATAGATAAAACATTCACAGATATGATTTATAATCAAACATTCGATAGACAAATGGCCTAGATTATCAACAATACTAAAAGATGGAACCAGTGCCTATGGAGTCAACTAATTAGAGATGCTTTGTGTATAAAAATATGTGAATCCCAAAAGATGCCAGTGAATGTTAGGTTTTGCAAGTGCTCTTGGTAAGTTTTAAGAGTTTTTTATTTGTGATCTTCACTTATGGTAGCTGGATGTCCTAACCGGTAATACCTTCAGTGGCTCCGTTCGAAGACATGACAAACCTATCTAAGGTCAAATGTAAGTGTTCAATAACTTAACTACCATTGCTCAGATAGGGTAGCCCGGGGCCCACACTTGGAATTTTCCCACATGCCTCGGTATTTATCAAACAACGCCGGTACATTGGTTATGGGGAAAATTTTTAGTTAAGTTCCTCTTGTGGGGTTTAGAGATCCAATGCTATTTCTGGGTATTCCGATCTAAGATCGGTTAGAGCATACTGCGGAAAGGAAGGAAGGGGGTTAATTAATTAAAGGGGTGTGAGTGCAAATTTAATTAAGTTAATTAATTAAAACTCTCCGACAAAGAGCGCTCTTGACCTCGTCTTATGACAGTGGTTCAAGAGACTTAGCTAATCTATATGCTTGATGCAAGGATATGCAGTGGGAATGCTCTCTGATAGAGAGTGCTCTTGACTTGGATTACGGCCAGTTCAAGAGACTTTCAAGATTAATTGATTAACTTATTAAACAAAGAAAAAACAACTCTCCGATAGAGAGCACTCTTGATCTACAAAGTGAGATTCAAGAGATTTCTACTTTAAACAGTTGAATTACTTATGAAAGATACAAAAAATTAAAAGATGAAGTAATCAACCTAGTTAATGAAACAAAATGGGTTAATCTAACAATTAGCATCTACTTTGCAAAAAAAAAGAAACTACTCTAAGTACTCGAAATAAATCTAAGCTAAGAACAAAAAACACTCTTCCCCAAATGGGGAAGAAAAACCAAGTATGGGCGGCCCTATCCCACTTAGCCTTGTTTTATTAATGAAGTACAAATGCCTTTGGAACTTAATCCTTCTCAGGACTTTGAGAAGTAACTTAAGTAAAAATGAAAAACTCTTATGAGTTTGTACAAAAGAGAATGACTTCTTTTTTGGCTTTGGATACTTGTCTTTGGATCTAGTTCTGCTTGCTCTTTCTTGTTTGGTTTTGCTTTTGGTTCACCTATGGATAAGAGCTCTAAACAAGGACTAGTAAGAGGGTTAGGAAACGAGTTTTAACCCGTGATTCGAAAAGATTAAGTGGATGAAAAGACAAGTGCCTTATGAGATGAAATAAAAGATCAAAACAATGGAATGAGACCCAAATTCAAAACTTGGAAAGGATCAGGCAAGCTCACCATTTTTTATGTAAAATGCACGATTTTTTACGAAACAACTTGGTGCTTTTTGCGAATTTAAAATTAAATATTTTTTAACATTTTAGGATAATTTACAGAATTTGGAAAATAGCAGAAAATAGCAGAAAATCAGTAAAAAAAAATAGCAAGTACAAACTTTCACATTTTTCGACAAAAAGTCAAAAAATTTAAAAAAATATAAATTTTGAAAATTTTTCTAATTTTAAATGAATTTCCAGAATTTATAATTAACAGAAAAAAGTCAAAAATCATCCCAAAAAAAAGCGAGCTTGAAATGGCACGCTTTTCGAGAAAAATTCAAAAAATAAAAAATAATTTTTTTTTGAAAAATTTGGAAAATTTTCTAATTTTTTAATGACTTTACATAATTTAGAATTAATGAAAAATACAAAAAACCAGCAAGCCTAAAAAATGAAAAATTTGCACCTTTTCGAGAAAACGCGTGCACGTTTTCCAAGGCAAAAAGAAAGATGGATTTAAAAAATGAAATGAAACTAGATCTTTAAAAATGGACCTTTAGAAAGATGGATCTAGAGTTGAAAAATTAGATCTAAGGCTAGAAATCCTAGATATAGCTTAGTAGAAGCAATGAAAACTTGAAATAAAGATTTAAATGACTTAATAACTTCTACAAAAGTGGAAAAGATGTAGGATAGAACCTTGAAAATGGAGATCCACTTGTAGCAACGAAAGTAACCGATAGAATTTTTGAAGTTTGTTGCAGAAGGCAAGAAAGATCCGGAGCCACTTGCAACCCTGCAAACAAAAATATTAATAATGGAACACTTGTATGGTGAAGGTATTAGATGCCGAAAGCTCCTACTAGATGCAATCCCTGAAGACACAAACACTTAATGCAGATTTGATTAGAAGCTTAAGTACTAGATTGTTAGTCTTCAATAAACATAATAATCAAATTGCAATACAAGGGTAGGGTGAAAGAGATATTACTTCACATAGGATGAAGACACAATGCCAAAAGCCCATCAAATGACCTCCAAAGTCCTAATATTTTATTAACAAAAGAAGCTTACAAAATCCAACAAATTTTCTATGCCAAACACTCTATCTCAATAGAGTTGAAAGAGCCTCTATTTAGAAAATGAGAGAGTGCTAAAACCCTAAAACCCTAAAACCAACCCTAACCAGCTTATCCACCTAACAAAGAGCTTAGACCTAAACTAAAGAACCGGGAGGGAGGGGAGGCCTCCACCCAGGCGAGGTGCCCCCACTCCAAACCTGTGCACTAAAAACAAGCCAAGGATGAGGCACACGTGTGAGTCTAGATGTAGGTAAGCTCATCCTTTAGGTCTAGCAGGAGCCTGAGCTAGGTTTGGGAAGCCCACTGATGGTGCAAGCTTCAGTCTTCACCTCGATCAAATCACTGGACCAATAAGTGCTCTCCATCTCATCTTTAGCTGGAGATGACATGTCTGCTAACTGATAATAAATTAGTTGGTCTCTTAATGATGACTAAAGCTGAGTTATGATAACTCCAATCATCATAAGTGCTCCATGAGATGTCATTTAGCCTTTTATTTCACTGAATTTGGATTAATTTGGAGAGTTTTAATTTTCTCCAAAATAATCATTTTTTAATAAAAAATCATTCTTATGGTTGGATTAATTTGGAGAGTTTTAATTTTCTCCAAAATAATCATTATTATGGTTAATCCATACTATGAATGCTAGATACTTTGATTATGTACTTTACTGATTTTCTCTTGTTTCTAATGTTGTAAACATGATTCTGACTTAACTTGCTTAATGGAAAAAAAGGGGTGGAGTGGCGGGACTAGTTGTTATACACCTGAATGGCACCTCTCCGTCCGAGTGTTGATATCCCTCATGTCGGCACACAAAAGGACACTTATGGATAGAGGTTTTCCCATAACATTGTACCTTGGCTTTTCATGAAATACATTCTCCCTTCATCCAGCTAGTTACTTTGCCATTTTTGCCATGTTAAGATGTATTCCCGACTATCTTTCTATACAACTCGCGAGTCATTCGCGAGTCTCCTTTGTAGCAAGTCGCGAATCTATGTATTCGCAGGTTTCCCTTATACAGTGTCGCGAATCATTCGCGGGTTGCTCTACTACATACCCACGAATGTGCTTCTTAGTATTTAAAATTAAAAACACGCGCTAATGGGAGATTAGTTAAGTCATTTAACTTAATTTCCTTAACTGCTATAACCTCCCCAACCTTTGAGAACTGCCTTATTTCACCCATATAAATATAGGCCTTGGGGAGGGTGTTGGATACTTATACTTGGAGAGCAAAGTTATGCTGGTGGATTGTATACAGAAGTCTTTGGAGCAGTGGAACTCAGAGTCCTTTGGTTGCAGAGGAGTCCTTGTCTCAGACATTTGGTTGTACTCTGAACTTTCTCATTATTGATAATAAAGAGATTACTTCTTCCATATGTGTCTCATATATCTTGGGATAATTGTTTATGTTTCTGTATTTCATATCTGATTTATCTAACCTACTTATATATATATGAATCACTCTGTATCTGGAATATTGTCTCTGAACAGGTGAAAGAGGAGTAAGCCTTGAAGACTTTGGAAATGGAGCAGATTGGAAGAGGATTAGCAAGGATCAAACTTCGTTAATCAAGTAAGTCCTTCTCAACCTCCTATTTCCTATTCTGCACTTTAGAAGTCAATTGTCTGCAAGTCATTGAGTATGTTGGTAACCCCGACCTTAGGTTATTAGGTGTGTAATTCTATACAATCATTAGAGGAAATTTCAACTCAAAATGGGCCTCCTAAAATGAGCTAAAAAAATAATATTTAAAATAATAAAATAACATTTATTAATTTTGGAGGAAGAAAAGAAAAAAACTACTTTTTTGTCTGTATTTTTGACATATCTCCTTGTGTTTTTACTCAAATTTCGATCAGGAGAGCTTGTTGGATGTGGAATTAAATTCTGCATCCAACGAGTTCCCCCAATGGAAATTTGAGTAAAAACACAGAGAGATATGTCAAAAATACAAACAAAAAGTAGTTTTTTTATGATACATATCCCCAAATTTATATTAAAAAGGTGTTTAATACCTACACGGTATTTCAAATTTAAAGCAATTTCATTGGCTAACACATGATGACATGTAATTTGAATAAAAGTTAAAAGGCCCATTTTGAGTTGAAATTTCCTGTAATGAGAACTGGTGACTCCGCTGGGGAAGCCTAGACTGCTGTAGGTCATTTCTGTCCTCCTGACCAGTGTTTGCTTGGAAGTCTGTTTGTGATTTTTTATCCTGGCTCTTACTTAATTTAGCATTTGAAAGTCTTAGGGTTTTTTCTTGTTTTTAAGA
>LPNX010964466.1:0-17129 GCA_001517045.1 Pseudotsuga menziesii | reverse complement strand
GAGGTTTTGGGTCAGAATTCCGGTTCACAGATCGAGCAGCTACTACTACAGTCAGTGAAGGAACCACAGATCCTTTTGCTACACAAACTGATGTTGATGACGATGATGCATACATGAAGTAGTGTATGCATTTTATTGTTCCTGTCTTGGTTTGAGTCCACTTTGCTAGCAAGTCTTGGTCCGGATTATCTTATTGTTGATCACCTCCGATACTCTCAGTATTATCTGACCAGTTATAATAGGGATGATGAGAAAAGTCTGCTATGATCAGACTTTAGTTCCTTCTATATGGATGCAGCAGTTCGCATGATTACATTTGTTATTTTGTGATGCTCTGATTGCTAATTATGCTCAGACATTTGATGCTATGTAAATGATGTCTTTTGATTCTTTTGAATAACAAAGGCTGATATTTTTTCCTCTGAAAACTAATTAATATGACATTTCATGATTTACATGTGTATTAGATTTTATTTACAAGTGTTGTAATTAATTATAATGTGACTGCATAATTCGCATGTGTATTAGATGAGAATAAATGTATGATTCTTTTTTTTTTAATTTAAACATAATATCATATTAAAAATTTATATTGATTAATAATGGACACCATTCAAACTACTAAAATATAATGACCATACATAAAGCGACTAAAAATGACTAAATTAGTGACCAATAAATGATATTAATGACCAAAATTCACAAATAAAATGACCAATAATTGAGAGATACATGACCAAACAATGAAATACAAATGACCATAAAAATGACCAAAATTCTCATATCAATGACCAAAAATCAGTTTTGGTGGCTAATTTATGGTCTTTTATTACGCGACCAAATTTGGTCATATTATAGCTTGTCATGTGATCATTAATTTCGTCACAAATGTGGTCATATATTTGGTCATTGATTCAAATATATGACCAAATTAATGACCAAATATAGACCAAATTAATGACCAACCGACAAGCTATAAATGACCAAACTAAAAATGACCAATTTTGGTCATGTAATAAAAGACCGCAAATTAGCCACCAGCGATCGCCAAACCAAAAGTGGTCATTGATATGCGGATTTTGGTCATTTTTTTGGTCACTAATCTCTCATTTTCCACTAGTGTGAAGAGTAGAAATGGAAATCACAACAAAGATAAAATAGTACTACACTTAAGTTTTCAAGAAATATCTCTAAAAGGATCAACCATATTGTGCCAATTAGCTGCAGCAAAGACAAACACATAAAGCAGCCAACGGAATATGCCACCATGTGCAAGACATCGCAAAGTCAAAGAATATCAAGCATTTCTATGGTCCAGAAATCACACAAATAGAATTCTGAAAGGCCAGAAATGTATAAACATCTCTATAAATGCACATGCAGATAATGAGATATCTTAAGCACTGTCTGGGATTTCAAAATCTCTATATTATTGGGGGGGCCTCGTAAATATTTATAAAGAATAAAAAGAATAAAACCCTATTATTATATCCCTATTTGCAGGGACCAATCCAAAGCACTGAAACCCACATGACGCATGTCAAAGATGATCGTTTTAGGCCATAACCAGGTCTGCTTAGGGCTGTTGTTCATGCCCATGATTGATTCTCCATGCTACAATAAATTTTACATGTGCCTAGTCTAAGTTTTTAGGGGTTTTCACGCCGTTATAATATCCAATAACTGCCCAAACTTGATCTTATTGTTGTTTATTGTTGAACACATGCCCAAGTTTATAAATTATTGCCTCTAAATGGCTACAAGTGACTTTCATGTTGCCAGACTTGGAAATAGGACCATTATGCTTTGGCATCCTCACATTATGGATGACATTGCCATTGTATTGATTCTGGTTACTATGTTCAGTTATTTAGCTATTTTATTTTTCTTTTTTTGTGTAGATTTGTGATAGGAATTGTTTTTTCTCTCCCAGTATGTACTTGCATTGAGTTGTACTTATGATTCCTATTGACCAAACTACTTTTGTGGTCATTCATTGGACATTAATAAAATGATCTTATCTTAGCTACGTTCTAGGAATTTTTAAATTGTATATATTAGAGCATTTTCCAATAATCTTTTATTCCCCATAACTAGCATACCTATTAATTTTCTTGTGAATATAAATGATGCTCCATAACTACAACTACCATATACTTGATATTGACATTGCCATTGCTATGAACATGGATTTAACAGGTGGCTTAGGGTTTAACTAGCTTTGAATAGAGTCACAAAATATTCTTGTTACTTTCTATAGAACATAGCTTCATGCTATTGATATATTCAAATACGAGTAGTTAACAGTCAAGGAGTAATTTGTTTTCTATCAGAAATACAGATGACTGCAGATGAATAGTTTTTGTGTCCATTTTAATTTTATTTTTAGGGCTATCGATAAAATTTTCTTCCCTGAATATGCTTTTTTTGCATAGTTATAAATTTTGTGTGTCTCCTCTGAACATTACAAAAATTTCTTGAAAAAAATGGTATGCCATAAATCTCAAAGAAACACTTGGTGATATTACTTACGTCAGGTATGTTAGATCAAAATATGCCTGACTATGCAAGCTGATCAACAACCTAGCATGAAGAGAAGCAGTCCAAACAAAACAGTTTTCATTTTGTGAGCGTCTTGATAGAGGCCTTGAACATTCAGCAGGAACTACAAGGTGCAAACAAATAAGAATTAGAATACGTGTGCATGAATAAACACTTTCCCACACCTAACTTAGCATTAGCTAAATCCATTTATAGACAATAATGTACAATAATATCAAACAATGAGATCTTAAGTGCATCAACCATCAACTACCTTGAAAATGAAATATCACATGCCCTGCCAATCAAATACCTGATATAGGATAAATCTATATGTTTTTGTAGATTATACATTTTGGTAAAGGAAAACTTCCATATCAAGTTGTATAGTAACACTCACAATGCAATGACAGAAGTTAACAGGCCAACAAAAAATCTAAGCTTGCAGTAACTGGGAAATGGAAAAGGTTTCCAAAATGGGGAAGGTTTGGAAACAAGTCTCCACAAAATTTAGGAAATGGAGAAACAACGATATATAGAGAGAGAGATAATAAGTAAAATAAATTAAGTTTATTAATCTCCAACAATTGACCAAATATAGGTCAACAGATCGCTGCAATTGTGTTAGAAGATATTTAAACTTTTTTCAACATTCATGCACATTAAATAGATTACAGAAGAAGTGCGTCAGGCTCCAATTTTTGCTTAAATTTTCTTATCTTTGTCCACATTAATGCCAATGTCAATACCTTCATGAAGAAGTTTAAGACCTATGAATCTATTATCCTTATGTTTCACTCCAAACTTGTCCCTAAATACTCTCAGGTAATCCATGCTCTACAAGTCATTGTTTTATTATTTGTTAAATTAGATATTTGAATTTTGACTAATATATTGATGAAAAACAAAGTTCAAATTGTTTGGTATCCATTTTTCTCCTCGGTTAGTAACAGGACCAGTGGTTTAACATTTGCAGCCTATCTCAAGCAAATCAAAGGCATGATTTTGAAAGTCCACGACCCTCTTATGGCTTAGCATCTGTCAGCATGGTTCCAGCATGCACCATCCTCATTTGGAGATCAGTGAAATCGTTGGTCAAAGTTCTCATTCAAAATCCATCATTTTCTAAACAGATAACTTCCAGTTTGATTTCTGGGCAAACGGTGAAGAATTAGAAAAATCCGGCACATGGGTTTTGTGCAGAATGGTCCAAATTGGGTATTAAGTGGATGGTTTCTCAAAATCCTGAACGATTTGGGCCCAAGAGGTGGTTTTGTAAAATGGTAAAACCCATATTTTCTCTGTGGTCGTTTTCCAAAAAAATGCCTTAGCCACATGGACGCCCAGTCAACATGAGAGCTTGAACGAACTCCTATTTAGGCAAATCATGTTGAGGACTAGTTTGATACGCATTTATTAATCAGTTTGAAATGTTGCAACCTCCAGCAAAACGTGATCAACGCTCAAGAATGTTTATCCCCTGTTTTGTGTTTTAATTATTAATATCTCGAGAAGGGAGGAATTTGACTCTATCTGTATAACTGAATGTTGATTATAAATATCAGTCTGTGCTAAACAACAGGTAGAGAGGTAGACATAGAAAAATAATAGAGAATAGAATCAAAGGAGAGGGAATAATTTAGTGTTGAAGAACTTCTGTATTTTTTTCATTTGCAAATAATATATGAAGCTGTAGTAGTTTTCTCCATGCGCATGACTTGGTATTATGAAATCTGATAATGTGTTTTGAGCTTGGAAGGGCCCCCTTGTTCAAGGCTGCAAGTGCATTACAAGTCATATTTATGGTTGATTGAAAAAACTAGATTTAAATATAGTTGAATTTCACATTTGATTTTAGTTATATGCCCCTGTACTTTTTAAAGTTCAGTCAAGAGATGTATTGGAGTGAGAAGTTTGGGTTCTAGTTTCAGAATGTGATAGTGCTTTGCTTTGATGATGAAATTATTTGAGTGGATTTTATTTCATTTTGTCATTTAAGAAAGCGTGCCAGTTCATATTTATAGTTCCAACACTTTATGGATTTGAATAAATAGAGTACATGTGATGTGAAGATGGGTGCCTGTTATAATTGGATCAAATCAGCTTTATCTCAGACTTTGAATTAGTGTAACTGCAGAGGAAGGTTTTAGAATGATTTGCCTTTCATTTCATTTCTTAGCTTCAAGAAAGTATGCCAAGTTTTGGACTTATGTTTGAAGATTTAACACTTCACATTTGCTTAGCTAGTAATCTGTGGAAAATTTACGCATTGTCCTCAGCAATCAAGGTTTTGTATTAATGATATGAGGATTGTGAAACTCGAATTCACTGGTGAATATTTGATGTTCCTCTCCTTTAAAATAATCCATGGAAGTTTCATATGGTTTGAAAAGAAGAGAATGTACAATGATTTTTTTAATGATCCAAGGCTTGGAAAAATGTTTGCTGAATTAAAAAATGATTCTTTGCATGTTTTTAACTAAGATTGATGTTCAGCTATTTGCAAAAGTGTGATCTTCACAGAAGTTACAGTTTTCCTGAAGTTTATTGTACTCTATTCAATTGAGTAAGTGTGGCAAAATTAGATTAGCTTCATTTCAATGCTGCACATATTGTGTTGGTGCCTCCAAGTTTACCTCCCCGGGTTGACATTTTATGTAGGCTCTTTATAGAAATATAATTTGCTTGTTCAAAGTGCCCTATAAAATTTGGTTCTGCTGAAACCCTATTTGAAGCATAATGATACTATGATAGTCATAATGGTCTCTACTCAGCTCAACTCCAAAACAAACCAAGTTTGCTAGTTTGAACCTTAGGGAAATAAATCCGGTTAACCTTTTTAAAAGTTAACAAGTTTGACAAAGACAAATTTTACTGTTGACAAGTTTGACAAACTATTCATAAGAGTTTTTGGATTGCATGGAAAACTGTTTAATAGGAGTTGGATCCCTAGAACCCAATAGGAAGAGGAAATTGCAGCCTGTTCAATTTGGGCTCTCCTATCATAAAGAGGACAGAAGGGCCTACTTTCAAGTGTGTAGGTTGTTACTCCTCAAAGTGCACCTGCAATTTTAAGATTTTTTTCAGCAGTATAGACATTTTTAGGAGTTATAATCAGAATTTCAAAGCAATTGAATTGGATGGAATGGTGGTTTTTCAAAGTATGCTAATACCCTTCATAATTGCTCTGCTTCTTAGTCAAATTTTCCAGCAAGCACTTAAGTTGTCAATTCTCTCAGTTGTTGGTAGCTAAACAAATATATAATGGTTTAAAATGGACTGGTAGACATAAGAGAATGGGAATGATACCATCAGCTGGCATATAAGAGTGAAAGATTCTAGAACTAGCAGTACCACCACTTGTAGCAGCCTTCAACCTCCTAATTAGCAATTAAAATATGCATGTGTGGGTGGGAGCTCTAATGTATGAACACTCTATTGTTTGAGCTCTATTGTATGAACACTCTAGCATGAGTGGAGATAAGGATCATAAAAGTTATGTTGGAGGAGTGTTTGAAGCATTATAGATCGGTCATAATTAAAGGGGGGCACAATTAAGTTACATACAGGTTGGCCCTAATTGGAGAAGTACCTCCATGAATGGCATATGCTGTAGCCAAAACATTATCCCTAGAGGAAACCTCAACCCATAACATTCCCAAATATGATTTGTGGCTCAGTCTAATAAGTAGGGGCTAAGAATATAAAAGTAGAAGAAAAATTCCAAATGTTACATGACTCTCGTTGTTGTACTAAGAAACTACCACACTCTCGGTGTTGCATGTTTCAATTTCCTACTACCATTTCCAAAGTACCAAAGATCAAATTTATGGAAACATTTGGCATTCAATAATTCTAGATAAGTAATTAATAGCATTATGGCTACTGAAATAAGCATATTTTCTTACAAATCTAGACAATTACCTCTGGTCATATGTTAATTAAACCAAAAGGAATTGCAAATTTTTATATATCAATATATATTGTACAACATGTTATCTTCCTCATCCTCCTCTACGTTGAGAAACTTATTATTTTTTCTATTCCACACCCTATCTCTTTGATCTATCCAACTAAGATCTCCAACATTGCATGTATTTCCTATAATTGTCGATGTGACATGTCACTTGAAAAGAATGTGTGCACCATGTTCCTTACCACAATACAATTGCATCCTTGATCCTTTATCAATCCTTTCTCTTTCATTTTTTACCTCACCATATCTACATCATCCCATCTACCTAAAGTAGCATACATGTTTGCTATAAGTACATAATTTCCAGTACTTTCTCATTCCAATTGAAAAATTTGTTCCACGACATGTTTTCCAAGGATAATATTGGAATGAATTTTACAGGCACCGAGAAGAGCCCCCAATCTAGCACTTGGTTTGAATGGCATGCTTTATATAAAGTCATGTGCCTCATCTCGAAAACTAGCATGGACTAGAAAGTCCACCATACATGCATAGTGCTCCATGCTAGGTCTAATATCATAATGTTTTCTCATAAGATCAAAGTATTACCGAGCCTCATCCACTAGACCTGTTGCATGGCTACATGTAAACAAGACACCAACAAAATGTAATTTTGTTTGGCTTCAGGCCTTCCAATTTCATTTGGGGAAATAGTGTAAATGTGGTCTCAACATGCCCATGCATGGCATACCCCACAATAATTGTGGTCTATGTAACTATATCCCTTTTATACGTTTTCTTAAATACTTGGCAAGCATCATTTAAACTTCGCATTTTTCATACATGTCCACAACAACACTCCCAACAAACACATCTAGCTCAAATCAACTTCAAAGTATGAAACCATGGATCTCCTTGCCCCATTGCAGAGATGCTCTATAGGCGCATGCTAGAATAACACTTGCTATGGAAATTGGAAACTGGATTAGGTTTTATGCTAGCCATTGGCATTTGGCAAAGGAGTTTCAAGGCAAGATCACCATAACCATTTTGGGCATACGCTACAAGAATGGTATTTCATGAGATCATGCTTCTCTCAGATGTTCTATCAAATACATGTCTTGCATACTCTATGTTCCCACATCTAGCAAACATGGCCATGAGGTCATTTCTCATAATGACATCCACCTCATTTCCATGTCTATATGCCTAATCATGGGTTTCCTTTCCCTATTGGAGGGATGATGAGTTGGCACATGCTATAATAAGACTAGCAATTCTAATTGAGTTGGCTTTCACATATGCTTGTTGCATTCGATGAAAAATATCTAAGGCATCACAAGGACAATTATTCTAAAGCATAACCTACAATCATGGCCAAGAGAAAACATCCCTTCGGGGTATCTCCTTAAAAACTTGTCTTTCATCCTCCATACTTTCACATTAAACATGCATAGCTATAAGGTCATTACCCACATAAACATATGCATTAAATCTTCTTCTCATACCATAGTAATGGATTTCACCGCCTGCTTGTAGAGCTATGAAATTCCACATGACAATAGGATGTTAAGAATGATAACTAGATTAGGTTCCAATCCTTGAAGGTGCCCATGTCAAAAACGAATTAAGGCCTCATTGCAAAGGTCATTTCGGGAAAAACCCACAATCATTGAATTTACACGACCAAACACTTTTACAACCATTTTTTCAAAGGTCATGCGTGCATCATCAACTTTTCCGCATTTGGTATACATGTCTACAAGGGAATTACAAAAAAAAAGTTTTGAATCAAACCCACTTCTGATTATACCCATCTAACTTTATTTCCATCTTGGAGAAAAAATAACCCTGCACACACCTTGAGAACACATAGAAAAATAAACTTGTCTGTATGGCTGCTACCTGATGCATTTCATAATAGAACTTGAGTGCTTTCACAAGGAACCTATGTTTAGAATAACACCTAATCATTTTAATCCAACATAACACATCTGGTTCAGATATTTTATCAAACACTTGGGGTACATCCTCCACAATATGGCATTCAGCATATAAATTCACAAGCTCTATTTTAAATCTATCATTTTGTTCTATTCCCATTAAAATCATATGAGAATGGAGCTGCTTACCTTCTTGCACAACCTGCGATGAAGCGCACGCTTGAGTCTATGCCGACTGCAATAACCTGCTTATAAATATATTGAAAGGCATCCATGCTTCCTTCAAATATCAGGCCTCTCGACACAGTGGAATGATGGAATTCTTATCTTCTAATAGATACTTGGGTATTGAAGGAAGGTGGGTTTGGACTGTGTTATTGACGAGTCCCCAAGATGATAGAACTTTATCATAAAAGGTTTCTTATAATCGGTGACCGATGCATATGAAGCTATTTAGGAAGAACCAATTTATCATCCAGAAGGCGATGAACCACCACCAGAATAAAGTGTAGATCCACAGGTAATATCTGATTCTACTGCTATTTTTGTACATGCCTTGGTAGGATTTTTCACTCCACAAACAAATCAGGTTGCAGGCTGGTACAAAAGCAACAGTTCTTAAAGATTAAGGAAGTACTCAGAACTTAATAGATATTAAGTTTGCTCAGAATCTAGGAATGCTCGTCTATCCACCCCCAGAATTCCAAGGCATCCCAATGCATTCCCATCTTTCCTTATGATGTAGGGCAGAAAAGAGATAATATCCATTTGTTTTGTAAAACATATTCTTTGGAAACTGAACATTGCAACTCGTTCCATATAGCACTTTCACTTCTCTTAGTGGATTGAGACTCACTCAAATCTTTAGAGATTAGCTGGATTTCCTTTCCAATTTTTTTCATTTTTCTTAAATCTCAAATTTCAATTGATGCTGGAAAACGACAACTATTTTGAGCATACTTGGTAGAAGCATATTGCCTATATAATTTATTATTTCTTTTTATTTAAATTTATTTTTTTGTTTATAACTCCTTTCTAGACTTTTAGACTCGTAGGCCAACAAAATTTAGTTAAATAATTTATGATTCCTTTTCTTATCTACATAAATTATGGTTTCCTTTTAGAGATTGATTCCTTACCATGGCCAACAAAATTTAGTTATATTATTTATAATTCCTCTTCTTGCCTACATAAATTATGATTATTTTTAGACTTTTATACTTGAATTGATTGATGCCTTACCATGCCCAACAAAATTCAGTTATTTTAGAAAAACGGGATCTCATTAACCCCTTGGTTTGTAGTTAATACTATGAGACTAGAACTTATATATGAGCTAATAAAAAAGGGTTAATTAAAAAGAGAGGGAAGTTCTATTGTTGTCAATGTCTCTAAATATCAAAAGTAATATTTCCAAACTTAATTTATCTTAGATTTAGTCAATACATTATAGGTTGAAAATACAAATCCTAACTAAGTATATTCAAATTATAGAGAGTAGAGAAACAAGTGATATAGACCAAAAGAGAAAGAAAATGGGATTTCTATATTTTAACACTAATTATCTATGCTAATCAATGAAAAAGATTTTTTTATAAAATTTAACTTATGGTTCAAAATCAAATAATTTCTACAACTTTAACTAGTTAATTAAAAAATAAAAATAAAATAAAACCAAAACTTTCAAAGGGTTGAATATTTACAATGACCCGTAACTTAGTATGCTTAATAAAACAAGAAGCATTTAACAAAACACCCATTTATGGGTGACCTAAGAATGTCTCCTTGCAATTTTTGAAGAGAATAAGAGTTATGTCCTTCAACTAGTTCTATAACAAATGGTCACAACAAATATTATCAAACTTACCATGTTTCCTTGACTTTCCCTTCCTCCTATCTTATTTTAGGACAAGACTCCTAGGGAAAACGTCATGTATTTAGACTTTGCATCAAATAATACTTTCATTTCTCTTGGTATGCTTGTAATTTGTCATTGAATTGTCCTCGTGTCTATTGCACATGAATAACTTCATTAATTCTTCATTTCATATCATTGTGTTCTTCTTGTTTATCCTACAACATATTCATTACTAGGATTCCAAGATGAATGGTAATAATGACATCAAGTCCATATAATAATAATAAAGGTGAGGTTCTAGTAGATATTTTAGTGCTTACTATATCTACCCATAAAGCATATCTCAATTGTGAATCCCAAGGCCTATTTTTCTCATATAGGATTTTCCTAATGATACTCATTAAATTATTGTTGAAAGATTCAGCCAATTCATTTCTTTGTGGATAATAAGTAGTTGAATTCCTAAGACTTATATTATACCTCTGGAATATTACAATTATTACAGTAAAGGTAAAATTCGTTTGCATTATCAATGACAAATTTCTTTATATAGCTAAATCGGGGTAAAATGTTTTATTGCATAAGCTTTATCACTACAACAACATTATCATTTCTTATAAGAACTAATTCAACCCACTTGGTAAAACAATCAGTTGCTATCAATATCCATTTATGTTTCCCACTTGAAGGAGGATTAATTTCACAAATAAAATATAGCCACTATTATTATTTTTGTAAGATGCACAGATCTATTATAATACAGATGCAAAAAATACATAATTCATCTTGGCCACCCGAGGTTTAAGGAGGTGAAGCCACCCCCTGAGCCTCTCAAAAACAGGCCTTCTAATAGAACCAATGTCTAAGATGTACATGACTAAAAGTATGGCCCTATGGCACCCAGACTGAGACACAGTTACAGTAATCCAACATAAAACAGACTTACTCATATACTTGATCTTAGACATAGATTTCAGCAGTAGCCATGAAAAAAGACATAGTTACAAGGTTCATAATTAAAAACATACCAATAACACTATTTTCCTGACCAAAAACCTGGGCGACGCGGCCATTAAACTGGAGGAATTTATTCAATGATGGGGAAATCCCATCTTTCTTCCTACGACAGAGTAGGCAAGTTGGTGGTGGCATTCAAGGCCAGAGAAGGCGGATGTTGCTGCTGCTTGGACTACTAGGCTGGCATTTCCTTCAGACGCTTGAAAAGTGGCTCTACCGTTGAGGGGATGGGAAAATAATCAACGCGAGGAGCCTCGGTTGAGAAACCGATTTCACTTCTGCTACCACCGAGACTGGTATGTGCCCGGCCTCCAGATTCACTACCATTGGCACCGCCACCTTGCACATGACCCCCAGCCTTCAAACCACCCAAACCAAAGATGCCTGTCATGCCTTTCCAAGCAAAAGAGTTTTCCATGGCCGTAAGCAGAGCTCCTATCTTAGCGATTTTAGATTTCATGGTATGGACTGCAACCCGAGCATCATACCAGTTGCTGAGCATATCCTCAACGAGGTTGCAGAGCATGTTCTTCATTAGCCAATAATGATTGATTTGGATGCCATCCTCACCAGTTGAGAACTTTTGGTTGAGGACACGAGGAGAGATGTGAGGTTCGTAATCTACCGGGACCTAAAAACTACAACCACGTTGGGCTTTGCCTCTCCAGGAGATAGCTCTCCTTGGTGTTCCTCTCTACCGATACATGGTGACCAACTTGAGTCAGGCCTGCTTGAAATCTACAAGATGGGGAGCATTCCTTTCTGCAATACACCGAGAGAACATAGACACAGAGACATAGAGAACCTCCAGACGCGCAACGAGCCAAGCAATGCTCCGAACTGGGCCATAAATCATAATGGCTTTCAAAACTATACTCCTGTTAGTTGAGGTACCTGTTTGCAATAACTTTTGTTGTAGGGCCATGAAAGCTTCTAAGAGGTCGGACCTTCACCAGCCCTAGTCGCATGAGCCGAAGTGACAGTCGGAGCGTCTCCCATGCTCAAAGGGCTTTGAATGTTCTGGAGGGTCAAGTTGTTGCAGTGGGTGTCAATGATGGGCTCATGCTGATCAACACGTCCTCTTTGCGATGACTGGGGGGAGGCACAACGGTTGCCGAAATTATCACCCGCAGCTGGGAAATATAGCCACTATAATTGAAATAGAGCCTGAACTTTAATAGGTTTTAAAGGTAAAGAATAAAACTTTTGTTTTCCTACAACTAATTGACATTCAACATATGTTGTGACCATGTTGTTCGCTTGGGTGAAAGAGGCAGCCAGTAAAACCACTTTTCAAAATCTTATGTGCAATAGTTCATCGTGCATAATGACCTCCATACATTTCATTATGAATATACACTATTAAAGGATCAATTTATTCCATAATGTTTTTTAGTAGGATAGGGCCAATTGGAGTCTTCCAATAAATATTACCTTCAAGAATAAATAAGAGTAGGATCAAAGCCATTTTCACTCATTAATTGAAAAATCCCTAGGGCATGCTCATATTTTTCTTGTTTGCAATACCCCATAGTAAGAGAGATGCATATTTCTTTATGAGGAAGCAATCCTATCACTAACATTATTTTTACTAACTATTCTACCCCATGCAATTACATGCCTCCTTTGCATAGTCCATATATTAGTGCTCTACAAGTATCTACAATAGGTTGGAAATCCTTTTCTATCACTATGTCCTAAAGATTCGAGGAAATATCAATATTTAGAGAATTTACTTCAATATATTAATCCCCAATTTCCTCTTTGTAAGTAATCAATTTTACCTCCTGCATCATACTATCACTACCCAGTTCAGATGTGCCTCCACAAACAACAATTTCCTCATTTTCCACCTCTTAGGCATAGGTTATATCTCCCATTTTCCACCAAAACTTACAAATATTCTTTCAACATCAACCATTAATAAAACCCCCTTGAACTTCTTCTTAGATTCAAAAAAAATTATCATTAGGCCATCGATATTTAACTTGAATGCAGCTTTCTCTCGATGGAAATTGAACCGTTATGTTGTCAAGATTCATCCTGAACTTGGGCTATGCGGCTTAGCCTATGCATCTGCTATAAGATGCTTCATATGCAATGTTTGGTATCCTTGGGACCCAAACATGGTATGTGAGCCTCATAAATAGATAACATGTCCTAAGCCATTCAATTTCCCCCCCACATCATGACCTCATTATTAGTGTCATCACCATCAACATTTCCATTGTCATTGTCATTGTCATCATCATCATCATCATCATCATCATCATCATCATCACCATGATCATCATCATCATCATCATCATCACCATTTCCATTATCATCGTCGCCAATATCATATAATCACATCATCAACAATGTCATCAGCATCAGCATCATCATCATCATCATCATTTTCATAATCATCACCGTCATCGTCATCTTCATTGTTATCACCATCAACAATATCACCATTCATGACATTGTCACTATCATCATCGTCATTGTCGTCATCAATGTCATCGCCATCACCACATAATCACAGCATCGTCATTCTCTTCATCTTTGTTGACATCATCATCATCATCATCATTGACATTGTCATCATCGTCATCACTATCATTTTCATCATCATCGCCATTGCCATTGTCATCTTCTTGATCACCTCAATTTAATCACATCATCATCATCCACACTGAATTTGTCATCGTCATCATCATCGCCATTGTTGTCATCATTATCTACCTCACCCATGCCATTGCCATGTCATAATCATCAATGATGACGATGATGACGACTGATGATAATTATCAACATCATCAAGGTCATGATGATGATCAACATCATTGTCATTAACAACAACAACAACACAATAATCATTGTCATCATCATTTCCATCATTATCATCATCATCGGAA
Organism: Pseudotsuga menziesii; assembly: GCA_001517045.1. Taxonomy (NCBI): domain Eukaryota; kingdom Viridiplantae; phylum Streptophyta; class Pinopsida; order Pinales; family Pinaceae; genus Pseudotsuga; species Pseudotsuga menziesii. Next base: position 2,954 of record LPNX010964466.1, on the reverse strand, counting down.
TAGCCATTGTTGTCATCATCTTCATATAATCACATCATTGCCATCGTCATCATCAGCAGTAGCATTGTCATTGTCATTATCATCATCATGGACATCATATCATCATCATAATCGTCATCATTAATGGCATCATCGTTGTCAATGTAATCATCGTTTTCAATGTCATCATTCATGTCATTGTTCATGATGATGACCTAAATGAGGATGATGACGACCTAGATGACAATGTTAAAGATAATGATTATGATGATTACAATGATGGCATTTTAAGAATTGGGAAGATTTGTGAAGGTCATTGGCATCGTCATAGTCATAGTTATTTTCATTTTGTCTTCATCATCATTGTCAATGTCACCATGGTCCTTATAAGAAAGTGTTGATACACTACTACATTTCGACCCAAAATCCGACGGCCGTCATGTCGGATTTTCGACACTTTCCTGTCGCATGTACGACACTTTGATTTTTTCTTAAGCGTCGGAAACTTGGCGTCAGTTATCCGACACTTAAGTACCCGTCAGTTAAGCGACACTTAACTAACCGTCGGTTAAATGTCAACCGTCGGATAAGCGACAGGTATAACCGTCGCTTAAACCATGGCTTTAAAGAGTAAGCGTCGCTTAAATGACAGATATAGCTGTCGCTTAAGCGACGGATATCAGGACAAGGCGTCGCAAAAACGACAGATATAGCTATCGCTTAAGCAACGGATATGAAGACGAATCGTCGCATTTCCGACAGCTAGATCTGATTTATTTTTTTTAAAACCTTTAATATCCAGCCAGAAACTATCGCTTAAGCGACACGTGTTAACAAGAAGCGTCGCATTTGCGACAGCTCGTTTTGATTTTTTTTTTAAAAACCTTGCATATCCAGCCAAGAACCGTCGCTTAAGCGACGCGTATTAACAAGAAGCATCGCAATTGCGACAGATAGAGCTGTCGCTTAAGCGACGACAGAGAGTTTTTAAAAAAATATATATATATTAAATATCCATAAGCCCCCAACCTGCCAGAATATCAACAAGTTGGAAGCATTGTTTATGTTATTGAATGCATTATTTACTTGTCATATTGCTAAAGTATATTTCATTTCAAGTCTCTCATGGAATGAATGTGGTAACCCTAATTATAACTTGTAGCATCTTTTGATCTACTACAAGTTGTAAGTATCAAAGCTTTCATTACTTTATCTTTTGTTTATACTTAAGTGGTTTTATAAAGTATTGGGAGACCTCCTTGGCCTTGGAGAGTTGGGCCTAAAGTGAGAGGATAATCGTGTTGAGGTTACAGTGATACATCTCCTTTGTTATCCCAAGGTTTTATGCGTGGGTTGGGATGCCATTGTTGCACGACCAACCATTATGCCCTTCATCAATTCGGTAAAATGGATGATGGATTGTGTATACAACCCTACCATGGATCAAATTTGAAGTGCAGGGTCCCATTTCGCTTTGAAGGGTTAGTAGATAGTGAGCCCTTCAATGCTGATATGCAAAAATAAATCATTCTTTTCATTTGAAAATGTAATAGTAAATCCATGGGTCATTATTGTTTTTAATGGATTTTTATTAAATGTTATTAAAGTTGTAATTTTAAAAAAAAATCAAACTTATCTAGTCATCAAGATTTTATCTTAGTTAAATTTTATAGATAAATTCATAAATTCTTAGAGCCAATATTAAGATATCTTAATTAAATTTTATAGATAAATTCAGAGTTTACCTCGAGTTGCCATACCGAAATTACCAAGGTTGCCATGCAAAAAAAATTGAACCACCCAACTATACAAAATCCACCATTCAACATGCTGAAATTACCAAGGTTGACATGCAAAAAAAATTGGACCACCCAACTATACAAAATCCACCATTCCACATTAACACCAAGGAACTGCAGCCAGTGAACGATGAATGCAACATTAAATTGGCATTGTAATTTGCCAGTAGAGATCGAAATTTCCAATCTGTGACCTGCCCATTCAAATCTGTTCTCTCTGTATACCTTTGGATAGATTCAAATCAGTAAGTGCAATCACGCATCACATTACATGGGTCACAAGATAGGGTGAGAAAAAGACTTACCAGGTATGTTGAGAGCCAAAGTAGCCCAGAAGCCAATATTGGCAGTAAGTGAAGGAAAGAAGACAGACCAAAACATGCCTTGCCGAGCACCTCCCTTACCGAATTGTGATGCCATGGAAAGCATAGGGCCAAACCCACCTGCATTCACATAGGCCCATAAAAACAGAGCCCCAGAAAGTGCAATCAAGATCGGAGCAGAGTACTTCTCCAGCTTCCTGATGCTCTCCATCCCATTCCACATAATTACTAGCTGCAAAATCCAGAAAGCCAAGAAGCATGCAAATTCAGGAACACTGGTTCCAAGCCATGGAATGAATAGGCCTGTCATCTTCCCCTTCAGCAGGGCATTGAGGAGCACAAATATGGCCTACCCACCAATCCATGTCTCAATGCCAAACCACCCACAAGCTACCAACGCTCTCAGAATTGTTGGTATATGAGCCCCTCTGATCCCAAATGAAGCTCTGGACAAAACCGGGAAACCCCAAAAATGGATAGTGAAATGGGCACAATACCACTAATTTGTGCAAGAACTTCAATGGGATTTGAGATTACACACCCAAAAATTACTTCAGTAGAGGAAGTTACAGCCAGACCCAAAAGTGTAAATGCTCCCATGAAAACAGGGAGACCTACTTGCCCAACAATCTGATCTACTTGGCTCTTGGCATGCCTGGTGAAATCTGAAATGCAAATAGAAATGGGAGGAGAATGAATACTTTTCACCAGGGGACTACAGGGCTGTTTCATATTGTTAAAGAGCATTAGATGCCCTCTTTGCTGAGATTTAGAGAGACATTATAAAGAGAGCTAATTACAGAAATTAACTGCCTCATTAAAGGGTAATATTTTTGGTATCTTGGCTTCCCTC
>LPNX010964460.1:389842-410955 GCA_001517045.1 Pseudotsuga menziesii | reverse complement strand
AGTTTGGTTGGGTATTTATACTAGTTTTCCATATAAAAAAATATGGAGCCGGCCTTCCAAAAAAGTTTAATTTTTAAATTTTAATTTTAATTTATTCTGGAACCAACTTGTCATTTTGGTTTTTGGTTTTGTTTTTATTTCAAGCTAGTCCATAATCCATCTTTAAACCTTAGGGTGTGATTCAACAAAACCAAGTTAGGGTGTCCTCCACACATAGGGCTTGTTGCATTTCTTTTCTTAATAGTTGTTAACCCATGACTTCTATCAAACACAAATGACCATTGAAAGGGTCATTTGGACTCTTGCAACTTCTTCAACCCACCAAGGACACTTTTCTAGGGTACAAGGGCATAGGTTGTGTTACTGGGAAACCAAGGAAACAACTGAGGAACCAAAAGACAACTTAGGGGTACTTGAACACTCTACATGGTGTACAAGGCTTTTGTCATTGTCCCAAGGGCTCCAAGGGCTTCAGACTTGGGCTTGGACAAAGTCAAAAGGTCTCCTTTGACATTGACAACTACTTAACCCTCGGGGGCTCCTCAAGGGGCACCAAAACACACTTGTTGGCATCAATGACCAATTAGTCAACAATTACCCTGATCAAAGATCAATTTTTGAAAAGTATTTTGCCCCCTGTAACTCATCCATTAATTCATCAATCCTAGGGATGGGATACGTGTTTTTTATGGTATTCTTGTTGAGTGCTCTGTAATCAATAGACATCCATTAGGTGCCATCTTTCTTTTTAACCAAAACCACCGATGATGCAAAGGGACTAGAACTTGGTCGAATATATCTTAGTTCCAGTAATTCCCTAATTGTTTTCTCAATCTCATCCTTGTACCTTTTGGGATGTCTGTACGGAGTGGTGATGACTGCTTCTGTCCCCTCCTCGAACCCAATAATGTGCTCAAATCCCCTATCTAGTGGTCGACCTGCTGGAAGATCTCTAAATACCCTCTCATGTTTCTGTAATAGTCCCTGAATATATGTTGAATGTTGGGTGTTGTTATCGGGAGGTTTTCTAAAAGTGAGAAGACATTCAGTTGCCCTTTCTATGTCTCCCTGTCTGAGTACGACCTCCATTCTTTGTGATGATATTGGTTTGGGGGGATAAGTGTTCATGCCCCTCAAGACTACCTGTTTTCCATCTTGTCCCTGGAATTCCATTTCCATTGCCCTGTAATCCATACTATATTTTCCTATTGAGTAGAGCCATTGAACCCCTAATACTGCATTTATATCAGCTACATTAACGACATAAAATGAGTCAGTCATATTGTAGTTCCCTAATGTGACATTCAATTTGGGAATCCAATGGTTGCACTCCATTGGATTCCCAAACTGAGCGTCCTGAGACTCGGTCCTGACATGGGAGAGCACTATAGTCCACTAGATCTTGTCACATTAGGGAACTACAATAAATCTGATTACATCTTGTTATTTTTCTGTAGATCTTGTCTTTTTCTCATAACACAGTAAATCTGATAGTGTTGACATTTGCTTGTGCAGAAGAGAGGGCGCATTGGTCACTTGGAGCAAAACATTGGGCTTAGAAATCACACGTCTTCTCAAATTGATCGGGATAGCAGGGATCATCACCTTCAAGGCATCTACAAGGATTTCCAGGTAAGATCTACAGGTTAGTTCCTTTCTTCTGGATCTCAACCCATTGACGCATGCTTTTCTTCATTTTACTGAAAATTCCATAAATAATAAAAAACAAAAATACTAAAAAATAAACCGCTCGATCTCTAGACAAACCACAACTGGGTTTTGTAGATCGAGCCTCCCTCTCACCAATTCACCCCTAACGCTGATCTGAAAGTGGCTGGTTTGCCCTAGATCTGGAAACTTTCTGCTCAAACCCTAACGCTCCTCATGAAATTCTAACGTTTTCCGGAATTTGATTTTTTTGGCAAAATTCCTTCTTGGGTTTGTAGATCGAGTCCTCCTCTCTCCAAATCACCTTCAACGCTTAGCTAGATGCTGACAGGTGACCCTAGATCTGAGAAACTGTCTTCTAGGACCCTAGCGCTCCTCATCATTTTTCTGACTTTTTCCCAGATCTGATTTTTCCGGCATTTTTCCAACTTGGGTTTGTAGATCAGATCATCCTCATTCCATTTCTCCTTCAACGTTGCTCTGGAAGTCTCCAGATTGCCCTAGATCTGAGAAATTGACTTTTCAAACCCTAGCGCTAGCCTACCTTGTTGTTGGTTTTCCCCGTAGACTGACTTTTTCGACCAAACACCTTTCTAGGTCTGTAGATCAGGGTATCTCCCAAGTGGGTCTCCTCCAACGATGGGCAGATAGTGACTCCATTTCCCTAGATCTGACAGGCACTGATCTCCAACCCTAGCGCTACCCCCTCTTTGGCCTCCTTTCCTTGTAATCTGACTTTTCCTTGGTGACTTGGGTACTTTGACTCTGTCATATCTTTCATCGAGTCTGTCCATCGGTACTAGATAGCCCCAATCCTGTCCTTGACCTCCATGCATTGGTCACGTTTCCCAAGGCAGCGGATATCCTAATTTGTTGCTAATACCTCAACCCCAGATCTAGTATTTACTTCATAGGTCACATGTGTCCCACTTTGGATCAAGCCTCACACTTCTTAAACCCTCATCCAAAGCCTTGGTTGACATACTGACATCATCCATAGATCTAGGGTTTCCATTACCTTACACCTTACGTACCTCAAGTCCATTTGATCTGATCTGGTGTCTGGGTTAGATCTCTCCTGTCGGGAGTAAATCTGGGTCTCCCCCTTTGTTGTCTTGGGCTAAGATAACATAAAGTGAAGGCTGCCTCGATTGGCGTGACAACCATCCATTTGGGAGTCTAGGCAATCTTGGTTCCACCTCCTTAGTTGCTTGTCCCTCTACCATCCATCCTGGATCCACCTCACAGAGGCAACTACAAGGTTGGTGATAACACCACCTAAGTGCTAAATCAAACTATAACAAAGCCCAAGTTTAATAAGGTTATTTTAATGTGTTAAGTGACAAGATTAATAAGAAGTCATTAGCAATAGTAATTAGAGATTGAGACAGGTAGGTAGCACAACTACCTATTGTGTGAAATATAAGGTGTTCTACTTCATTGTACTAGAAGACTCCATTGGAATAAAATATGATACATCTCCACTGTATTTGTATTAATATCTTTCTAAATGGTATCGAAACAATACCAATCCATGGAGCCTATGAGTATGTGAAGACTAGATTCAAAGTGCTAGATGAACCCCTTGAATGTGAAAAAACAAAACATGGATGAAGGCAAGTCAATGATTTTAAGCTTAAAAAGGGGGCAAATATTTTCTAGTTTCATACCTTGGAATTTTTTAATATTTAAACAACAGCGCAATGGAGCATCAATGAAGGCCCAAAATCAGAAGACGAAACAAAGGAGAAGACAAAATATGTGGTCTTCTAAAATTATGTAATCATCTTTGTAGAAGTTGAGTTTTTGAATCAAGGGGAAGACTTGCTGAAAAATAGCATTTTTTAGTTTAGGGGGGTTGTTGGAATATTAACACCCTAATACTATGTTGGTGCATAATTATTTGTGCTAAAAATTAATTATGAAAAAAAAGCATTGGAATTATCAAGACAGAATGTCTTAACTTTCCCCTGGACAAGATGATTAACAGCTCATCAATGAGCATTGATGGCAATGGAAGGATGGCACCCAGTGGGTAGGCGACGATAGATAGTGGAGTAGCCAAGCAGTTGCCAAACGAGCCAGCGTTCAATGTGGAGCCTCAAAATGCACCTTGACATGACCACAATGAAGAGTCCAATTAATACGCACCTTTGCTTAGTGTCCTCCATCAACTAAGGCCTAAGAGGACAGACACCCGCATTAGCTCTTTCATTCCATATCCGTGGCTCTCTTCCACCGAGTGCAACAGCTTTCGAAGTGTCCGTTTACACTAGACAAAGCAACCTACAAAAACCTTCACTGGGAAAGTTTATGCAATGGCACATGGTGGCCGCAGATGTGGTCGAGGAGGTAGAACCAGTCAACTGAGCCAGGACAGCACCAACTCGGACCTTCTTGCACAGCTTGAAAGGGTCACCAACATCTTCTCCTCATTTGCAACAACCTTAGTGTAGCAGAGGAGGATCAACAAACGAGAGTTTTTGAGAAAAGGAACAAGGTCCAGGCAATTCTTAACTAGTGTGGGGAGATAGCGGCTAAGCACTATCTGCCCTCACCACTCCTCATGACCATCGTAGCGAACGGTAGTGCGCACGAAATCTTTAATCAGAAAGAGGAAGCTACAGTGAAGGATGACGAGAAACCTTTGGTTGAACGGGAACGCCAGCACGTGGAGAACATGCTAACCGATACCAACCCCTCTGCATCGAGCTCTACCGTTGACAAGGGTAACACGCAAAAAGATGACAAGAATAGGATCCAGCCTAAGGCCACCACGTCACGACCGAGTTCTGCTTTGCAAACCAATTAGTTCTTTTGCACTCTATTCATATTCCTTTTTGTTCATAATCTCAGTCTAGCTACTGCTACCAGGTTTAGGGTTTATATTTTGAGTTTTTTATACTTCTATGGATAGTTCTCGCTCATTATTAGACTTCATCATATTAAAGTATATATGCTAACAGGTTGTTTTCTCCTATGGGGAGACCTGCACAATGACTCTTTGGGTTGTTTTCTCAATAAGGGAATCCCAGAACTACTACTTTTTTGTACCATTATTTTTGTAATATAATGTGATTACTAGCTTACAAAAAAAAAGATTGACTTTAATTTTGGAGGGAGGCATTGGAATGTTAACACTCCAATACTATGCAAGTGAATAATTATTTGCGCACATTTAATAATCAATCATGGACAATATTTAGCTTTGCAATTATCAGAAAAAGAATTGGAGTTATCAAAATAGAATTGACTTAGTTAAGTAAACTTATCTTGATCTTACCATGCAATGATAGATCCGAAGTTAAAGTTAGTTTACCTTAGAGCATCTGACTATTTCAGGCATAGCTAGTTGAGTGGTGGCTTAGTGAACTACAGATAGTGAGCAATTAGCATGCAAGCATCTTCACTATTAAAAGGACTTGGGTCCTCATTGTACATAGTTGATTGAGTTGAGAAATAATTGAGTTTTTTCTTTGTTGCATGGACATTTCATTTTCGCAGGTTTTACCACATAATATGGATCTCACTTCTACCACAATACTTGCATGAAAGATAATGGTAGAGATAGGTTTGAAATTAGCATTCCACCCATAAACCAAACTCACTGACAAACCCTCAACATCCACTAAACAAAAATTCCAATATTGAAAAAAGCAAGAGCAAGACTAAAATCCCACTACTTTTGACCCATCACACACTACTTTTGAAATGGCTTTTGCGAGTTTTCTTGTTTTGCTATGATCCTATGGCCATGGGCAATTTCAAACATACTAGGTGTCAAAATTTAATGAAGTGTTTAATGTGTAATAACAGTCACTTAAAGGTCACATTATGTTGCCAACTAGATTAACAAAGCATCATCAGTGATGCTAGTTAGATTAGGTGTGAAACTAGCTAATGTATTAAATATAAGGTAATCTACCACATTGTACTAGATGACACTCTTTGAATAAAATATTATATTCCACATCTCCCATGTGTTTGTATTCATATTCTTCTACACACTCGGCATGTAGATTATAAATGGTTGTTACATGAAATGCAAGAGAAATTGTTGCCAATTGTAAGATTACATACAAATCAATAAATTACTATTCGTATAGGAGCCTACTATCTTTCAAAAACTCAAACCCACACCTATACAAGGATGATGCACCTTGATACCCCACAAAAAGAATTCGTTCATCAAATTAAAAATAGTAATATTTGTTTCTTTTTTGTCAACCCATCCATCCATTAATACTTTTAGTTAAAAGAGCTACATATGTTGAAAAGAATGGGATTCCACGGATCATATTTAAGCACGTTATGATCCATTTCATTGTTAAATTGTCATTTTCAACAAAGAAGCATTCAAAACTTTCAACAAAATTGTTGCTCACAAGTGAGGCATGTTTTCCAACTCTATTAGTGAAATGTTGGAAACTTAAGTTAGCTTTTTTGTTGTGATCGCCACAAAATGCCACTCATTTTTTGGAGAGGAGACCAATAATATTCAAATAAGTGCTCAACTTTATCAATAAGAAAATGGGGGCTTTCAGTTAGCGTCTATGATGCGATGGCGAAGACAACAAGAAGCATCCTTCATATTTTTCAAAGCAAGATCAATAGGCAAACAAACATGATAAAATAAATAGAACTAAGAATCATTTTTAATTAATTGTTATAGGCTACACTATTTGACAACTCAATTGTTCTCGCAAATTATGAGCTATAATTTATGGTATTAGTTAACAGCGAGAATAAAAACAATATTCTACAAGTAAATAAGTCAAAAGGGAAATTTTAATAATTCTTCAACTCTTATTTTAAAGGCTTGCAAAATTCAAGGAGAAATGGGTATGTGTTTCCACTTAGGATATAGTTGTGTCATAGCTGCCATCTCCCTCGCCCCTCTACTCTTTTATATTATTGTGTCCCCAAGCTTCCCCTCCCAAGCATGCTAATCGCAAGATCAACAAAGCCTGGACAAGGGCAACTTTGGAGTTAAATGAAAATTGCAACTGCCTCTACCTACAAGGTAGTGGTCACTCCTTTGAAGAACTAGGTTGCAATGTTTTTAGAACCGGACCGGTGGTCGAACCGGCCAACCCTAAGACCCAAAATAGGACTGGAACCGAACAAAAACAGGGAAAAAAATTGGATCAAAAAACATGTTGAGCAAAAATACATAAAATATTCATATTTTCAAATATATATACACGTGTGTGTGTGTGTGTGCGCATCCATCTGACTTTAAACAATTATACACAAGTATGCAAATCTGCCCCAAATTTGCTCTAAATTAGACAAAAAAACCTAAGAACATTGAAGAATTTGAAAAATGAAACAGCTTCAAATCGAAACCTCACGAGTGTTGATGAAGATCCGCCTGAAAACCGCCAAAAGTAGATGTAGAAACAAGTCTAGAAACCTCACTGAGCAAAAAATGAGTTAGACAATCTGTAGGTGTTCACTGAAGTAAACCCAAAAACCCTATTGAGAACTGAATTGGCTACAAGTCCAACACATCCCATAACTTGAAAAATACTAACAAACCTGAACGCACCATGCACAAACTACAAAAGAATCAACTATCCTCTGTTAAATATGAAAATCATCCATGTAAAATCTGAAGACTATCAAATGAACAAATAAGTTCACAAAACTACTCTCATAAATCAACACATAAAAAAATTGTCAAAAAACCAACTAACAGGAAAAACTGTCAAATGGCATCCAAAACCCATATCCATAAAATCTGGGGAGTAGTAAACCAAGTGGATCACTAGCACTGCCTCAAATCCAAAATCAAAAATTGTCACAAGGTGATTGAAATCCATCAAATGCCAAAATGTCTGCCCAAGTCATCCATCCATCTATATCCATTAAAATCAATGACGAATCACCATAAGTGCCAAGTGTTGAACTACCTCAACAAAAGTCCAACGAAAGTCAAATTGACCAATCCAAATAGACCATAACCCATAATCCATCTAGAGAATCAATACAAAAATTATCGAAACGGTATCTTAAAACCATCAACCAATATTGATTGCAAGCTAATCAAGGTAGACTTTGAAACTTGAAGTCGACAACCTCATCAATATTCCCCCTGTAAACTGAAAGGTAAGATGTATCAGCAAATGCACCCCCCTAAAAGTGAAAACAAGTAATCATATTGTATTTGAATGGAGTCAAAAGATTCAATCTTCAACTCAAAAGACACATCACATGGGCCCCGATCATGCCTAAAATCAACATATAAAAAACAATCATAAGCATCTGCTATAAAAACTAGTCCTCGCAGACACTTCTCAACACGTGAATGAACCCATCAGTAAGATTTCTCTAATAACTTGGAATCCAAAAGCCAACGCCAAGTATTCATCCATCCAAAGTGCACTTGTTTTCGTTGTTTCTTCTTCTTTTGTTGACTCGTGTTTGAAAAGTGATTTATCTTACCACAAAAACTACATGGGTGAAGATGAAAACAACTTGACTCATCATGGCCAATTCGCTAACAATGTTGGCACTGTACAAGTTCTATGTCCAACCAATCATCATCATTCAACAAAACTGCAATACCTAGATCGTCATCAATATCTACCTTGACTACATCAACATTCTAATCATCCAGAACTACATGATCATCATCGTGATTATCCTCAATTGTATCAACATCTTCATCTGCATCATTAACCTACTCATCTTTAACCGCAACAACATTGTGTACATGTTTCTTATCATGATCATCATGCGCCCTTGTCCGATCAGTATCATCCAAAAATCCTCCACTAAAAAAAGTAATTGGTTTGCTATACTTAGAAACATGAAAGAAGCTATTATGATCCTCCACATATCCCAAGCCATATCCATTTTGTTTCAACTCCAAAACATCCCAACGTCTAATGATCTTCACTGACTTATCCTTATATAACACATTATACAACCTAACAAGAACTATATACTCACAATGAGAACTCTAGCCCTAAAAATCAATTTTTCGTGTCAAAAACACCAAAATCAACCTTCAACTAGAAAAGTGATGCTACCAATAGCACTATTTTTTCCCAAGGTTAAAAATACAACCATTGCCATAAAATCAACCACTGCATAGAAAACTAATGCTACTGTTATCACATTGATTTTTTCAATGGCTAAAATTATAACTTGTCTGAAAGCACAGACTTAACAATTAGCATCATTAGTAAAAAAATCTGAAAGTCAACCTCTAAATTGTATAGTAGTGCTAACATTGCAGCATTTTTGAAACCATAGCCTTGAAAAATAGGACCTCCGCTCTTCATGGTCATCACTACTCTCTCTCCATGTTATTTTAATTTTTCATAAAAAAATTAATAAAAATTTTAAAAATATATATTTATTAAAAAAATATTAAAGATAAGTTTTTGATTGAAACTTCTATTAAAAAAAAAATTTAAAAATATTAAAAAAATAAATTGTGTACTAAATATTATTAACTTTTCTTTAAAAAGGCTAATTAAAAATAATAATAATAATAAATAAAACCATTAAAAACGTTAAAAAGGATTAAAAGTTAAAACAGTATTAAAAAATTATAAAACCTTTAATAAAAAAATTCAAAAAATATAAAAAACAATTTACAAAAATAACTTTTATTTTTTTTTTAATTTGTTATTTTTTAATATGATTTTTTTAATTTAATAAATTTGTACTTTTTTGAAAAAAAATTGAATTTTTTAATACAGATTTCATTAAAAAAATCATTTTTAATTAAAAAATTCATGTAAATTTATTTGTTAATATTTTAATTTATATTTATATTTTTTATTTTAAATTTTCTTTATTATTAATTTCTTTTATATTATTTTTATTAATGTCTTTTTAAATTTTTTTAATTTATTAATTTTGTATTTGAAATTTTTTTTAAATTTAACATCCTTATATATTTTTTTCCAATTTTAATAAATAATTTCATTAAAAAATTGTTAATTTTGTTAATTTAAAAAACTATATCATTTACATGTATATTTTTAAATTTTTTAGATTTTTCAAAAACATTATACATTTTTAACAAATATTGGCCTTTTTGTGATTAAAAAAAATAAGCCAATGGATTTCCAAAAATTTGTAAATTTATCCCCGAATTTATATTCGAGCATCATTTTTTTGTTGCCTAGTGGATCTAGGGTTTATAATTCCAACTTCGTTGTGTTTGTGTTCATGGCATGGCTCAAATACTTCCAATGTAAGCCTTGAGAACCACAAAGGACTTATGAACATAGCTAAGAGCACAAACCTGAAACCTTTTCAATCAATGGACTGTTGACTATATATCTACTTGGACTCATCTACCCTCAACCATCCTATACAAATGCCAAATGGTACACCATGGTTTTGGCTCATGATGATAAGATCCATTTATATATTTGATGTCAATTCGTATCGGTTGTCCACTTTTGAGTCCTAGATTGGATAACCATCAAGGTTTAGTATTAAGTATCAACCTTGATGTATCGTTTTATATTTGGCATCCACTATATATATATATATATATATATATATATATATATATATATCATTGTTTTTCCATTATTATGTGCCGATGTGTTTATTTGATGTTGTTGGTTTATATGTTAAAAAATTTGAAAAAATGAAATTATTTTGCATTTTTTAATGCTTGTTGAGGTTTGCAATTTTTTCACCAATGTTTCCAATAAGTTGTACTCCAAACCCTCCCCAATTTTTTGCAGATGTTAATTTTTCAACAATGATATATATACACCATAAATCGGTTCTTCCTTTCTGCCACTCCATTCTGCTCAAGAGTGTATGGTACTGTCAACTGTCTCTGAATGCCCTCCTATCTACAATACTCATCAAACTCCTTGGAGGTTTACTCACCCTCGTTATCTGATCTGAGTGCCTGAATCCTCCTACCAGTCTGGTTCAACACGAGCTTTGAACTCTTGGAACCTCTGCAGGACCTCCTCAAATTTCTTGCCCCTTAGGAAGTAAATCGAGGTCTTCCTAGAATGGTCATCGATGAATGTCACATAATACTCAAAACCTCTCAGAGAAACAGATGACATGGGACCACACAAGTCGGAGTGTATCAAATCAAGTACTCCTGCTGACCTGCTATCAATGCTCGTAAAAACGGTCTTGGTGTCCTTTCCCAAAGCACAGCCCCTGCATATATCATTGTGCTCAGTGTTGAACTCAAGCAACCCTGTAACCATGTACCTCAACATCTTCAAAGCTGGATGATGCAGATGAGCCATCCTCCTATGTCATAGCTCATAAAGCTCACTGCCGCTGCTATGTGTCAAAGCATGTTGGGGATGAAACAAGAGCTTGTACCGTTTCTCGCATCCGACTCCAATGGTGTAAGAGGCGGAAGGTCCTGCAGTCTTGCGGAATACACGCACATGTCCATCCAGGAAAGACACCCCAAGACCCCTATCCTCGATCATGGAAATTGATATCAAGTTCTTCTTTAGCCCAAGTACAAACAATACGTCCCTTCAAGTCATTAGACTCATAGAATCTCTCTAAAATATAATGGTCCCATGCCCAACAGCTCTGACAACTGTGTCATCCCCCAACACAGCCTCCACATCTATCCCTGCCAGTGAAAGCTCGAAGAACATCTCTCAAGCACCTATCATGTGACTCGAAGCTCCACTGTCAATATACCACATGTTGCTAGTGCATGCATTGAAAGAATGGATAGTCAACAAAGAATACTCCCTCTCAATATCAATGTCTGCACTAGTGATGATGGATGCTCTCAATCTATCAACATGCCCAGCACAAAGAGAAAACTCTCTCTCAAATATAGCTGTAAACTCCTCAAACTCTGTTGAAGCCGATGGCTGTTGCTACTTCTTCTTCTTCTCCTGTGGGCACTGTCCAACATAGTGCCCAGGCGTCTGACAAGCAAAGCACTTTACAGTGCTCAAGTCCTTCTTTTGTCCATCCTGCTGCTTAGCCCCACCCTTCTTGGGGCCCTTCTTGAACTTCTTCTTTCCATTGGCAATCAAAGCCACATTCTCCTCATCCTCCCTGCTAGTAGAAGAGCTTCCCTGCGCAAGACCTCTCTAGGTCTCCTCCTGAACAAAATCATCCCAAATCCTATCTCAAGAAGGCAAGTTCTCCCTAGCTACTATAGCCTCCACAAACACGGCCCAAGGCTTTGCAACCCCATTCAAATTTGTTCGCGCTAGCTCAGAACCGGGAACAACCTCCCCTACTTCTGCAAGCTCATCTCTCACCTGAGAGATCCTAGTAAGGTAGGGAATCACTCCCTCGGCTTTGGCCATCTTGATACTCTTCAATTTCTCTCCCAAAACCATGTTCCTATTTTCATTTGAGCTTTGAAACAAGCTAGTCAAAGCATCCCACATCTGATATGCACAGGTTTTACTAGAGATGTGTGGGATCACATGATCTTTAACTGCATCTAGAATGATCATTCTAGCTTTAATGTCCTTCTTGTTGAAGCAGAAAGTGCTTGTGCATCGATGGAAGCAGAAACAACAATAGGATTTGTTGTTGTATTGTTAACCACTTCATCCCATAACTCGTTTTCCTCCAATATAAGCACTAGTTTAGCTTTCCATGGGACGAAATTCCCAACCCCATCAAGCCTATCCTCCAGAAATATTTTGGAAATCACAACAGGTATGAAACACCCATGAAATTTTTGCAGGGAATTCCTGTTTCTGGAAACATTTCCACGAGATTTCTGAGACACTTCCTATCCAAAAAACCATAAATGGCATGTTTCCTTTGTTCCAAAGGAAAAAAGCTGAAAGGCCCTCAAAGGGAGTGAAATCCAGGAATGCCCTGTTTGTGCATAAAAAAGGCCCTAAAATAGGCAACAAACCTAAAAAATCTAAAATATGAAAATGAAAGCACAAAACTTTTTATAGTTTGAATTATTTTTAATATTTATATTACTTATTTTTTAAATTATTTAAATATGTCATTTTCACACTTCCTGAACATTTTGAAAAGTGTCATTTCCAATATCAAAATTGTTTCGCAGTTTCAGGTGACTTGGTGTTGGCATTAGGTCCTAGGGTGAGAGGTACCTTATTCGGTTTTAAGTATATCCCCATTTGGATGTTACTCATGGCCACCCATCCCCACACATTATCTCTATATGACATGCCAATGTCAAGTAGTTACCATAACAAAGTCGTCCATTTATTGTGGATGAGTAGGTTACCCACATTATAATGTATAACTCAGTATAAGTAGATGGGTAGATGGTCATTATACATATACACATAAATATATAAATGAATACATGAATAAATCCACAGATGATATAGATTTACTTACATCAATTTCACTTGACACTTCATTGTTTTATCACCAAAAAGTGATACAAAAAAATCATGTTTTTAGAATTACTTTTATCAAAACCATGCTTCTTGAATGGTGTACCTATTGACTTTCCAAAGCTTTCATCCTAAGTAACAGACACTGTTTCACAAAATAATTTCCGCTCGTAAAAAGGTGTGCTTGAGCTCACTACAAGTGATCAACTCTAGATGA
The DNA here is from genome assembly GCA_001517045.1 of Pseudotsuga menziesii. Taxonomy (NCBI): domain Eukaryota; kingdom Viridiplantae; phylum Streptophyta; class Pinopsida; order Pinales; family Pinaceae; genus Pseudotsuga; species Pseudotsuga menziesii. The sequence continues at coordinate 397,752 of LPNX010964460.1, read as the reverse complement.
TACTGCCAAACTTGATGCTTGGTTTTTTTCTATAATATTACAATCACTACAATTTTATACAAGTTACAAAATCATGTTTCTAGAATTAGTTTTATTAAAACTATGCCTCTCACATGGTATCATTAATGGATTTTCACTTTCCACTCTTGAAATAGCATCAACTTGAGTTCACTACAACTAATCCATTTTAGATGATAAAAATCGATTTTACCACCACGTTCATTTCAATTAGACTTGGAATTTTACTCTTCATTCATCGCAGTTTGATACAAGAACAATTCATGTTTCTAGAATTACTTTTAGTGATAACAAATCTTTCAGAACAAATCATGTTTCTAGAATTACTTTTAGTAATGTCGAGTCTTTCGCATGTATGCCAATTGACTTTCCACTTTCCAAAGTTTTTGACACATGAAAAAGACTGAACTAAAACAAGACCTGCTAAACAGCACTCACCTCCAGATGTTGAGCAGCTTCTGATGCCAAACCAACAGTTGCTGCAGCCAAACCTATTAAACCACCCTAGAAAAACCAAACTCGCAATTAGATTAATGTTTAGAAGGACATTTCTATATTTTAATATTGTAGAACAAACAACATTGCCCACGGGGAAATTTTATTTTTCAAAGGATGGATGCCTCAAGGGGCAGGCCTTCACTACAGCAAACAATATTCAGACACAATCTTAAAACCAAAATTTATACCCCTTGCAAATTTATTACTAGAAAGAATTTTGCTTTGACCTTTTTCCATGTTCAAATGTGTGTCAATAGAAATGCAGAACATTAGTAAGAAAACAATATCAACTTGTTATAAGCTTTAGATGGATATTCAAGGTAATGACAGCTCTGTATCACATACTTTTCGATGATTTGCTTGAGGGGAGTAAGTAAATTCATGCGTCAGCACATTGATTATTGCCGATATCTTTTCATGGTCACCAGCAGCAGTCAATGTTCTGACAACTCCTTCGAGCTATACCACAAGAGAACAACTAATAAAATACATATAAATAAAAATGGCCAACACCCAACATATTTAATCTAATCCATATCCCATGATTATTATGATATTGAAAAAAAAACTGTTTCAAAAATATTTATATTTTAAAAAGAAACATGACATATAGGAGTAATCTAAAAAGCAAGAAGCTGTGATAAAAGAACTGTTCAAGTTCTTTAACTCAAGCTAGAGATTTTAACAAGCATGCATAATTAAATCTAAGACAACATTTTAAGAATAGTACTGGAGCATCTCCATATCATAGTAACACACCTCCCCATTCCAGGGTATACATGACAGGTGCAGGAAGGAACCCACAACTAAACTCGAGAGTGCCCTCAAAACAATCTGAAATTATGATTTGAACAGTCTAATCCCATGCCTAATATTCTTAATTTAAGGCCTGATCTGCATCCTCGATGCCCAAGAATCTGATTGAATTATGCAATTTCCATGCCATGCGATTTATTAAATGAATATGTCAGGAAGTTATATTAAGAATCTGACCTACATATTTCATGCCAACTAGCTGATATAGAAATTCATTCTACATAATTATATCGTGTAGCTGTACAAAGGTATGATTTGTGCTTTCTATTGCTTGCCAAACTGTTATAGAGATACAAATTGTGCATCTAGTGCCAAAATATAGAATGTAAGTCTACTAATTTTCCTCAAATTTATACCCCCCACAGCTATGTACCCTTCATATAAATTGCAAAGTAATATAGTCCAATGGTATTAAGTTTGGTTTTATAGATCATCTCACATGTTTGATGTTTAAAGTTTTTGATATTATACACAAATTTTATTTCTCATTTGTAGACGTTCTGTGTTTTTTCAATATATATTTTCTGCATATGTATGTGCGTACCTCCCTCGCACCCCAATGCACCCTGATTTCCAAAATGGCATCTCTGTCCTTCCAACCACAACCACAAACCCTGGGTAAAACAGCACGGACAAGGATAATGCAGTAAAACGGCAACCCAGTGGAGTCTCTGCAGCAGCAAGGTGGGGTTGTCTACACAACTCATAGCATTAGACAAATATTGTGTTCACCATATATGTATTCTTAAACTCATGAGAATTCACCAACCTTACATGATAAACAATATATTTAATGGCCGTATCTAGTAATTTAGGAGATTTAGGAAGTCTATTTTGTAATAAAGTCAAGTTGTGATGACTAATTGTAACTTTTAAGTCATCTTAAAATAAATATTGGGTATATGAAGTGAATAGTCTTTATATAAATATTGGGAATATGAATTGAAAAGTCTTTATATACTTGAAGCTATATGAATTTGTTGTTTTCTAATTTACCACTGTACACAATTGAAAATACTAATATGGCATCAGAGCCAGACAGATGGAGCCAAGAAGGCTTCTGTCATAGATGATGAAGGCCCAAAGTAACCTAAGGATCGTGTCGGCACATAAGTTTGAACCAGCCCAGAGAATTGGCACACATCGGAGCAGATTCCAGGCAAAGCCAAGATTGCATGGCAGAGACATATAAGTTAATTCATTTCATTTATTAAATTTCTGGCAAGCCAATTTTTCCTGGCTGGCACAGACTACAAGAAGTAAAGCAGAAGCATCAGATCCTATGCAGGGAAGGCACCAATTTCGTGGCATGCATATTTCAAATAGATGTGTTCAGGGAGCAATTTTCTGTGTCCGGTTTGGTGCATTTTTCGAGATACAAAAACATTTGTTTCCAAGGCAATGACAGGCACAAATTTTGAATGCCCGACTGGCACCAACTTCAAGGTGCCGACCAGCGTGAAATTCTAAATGCAGACTTGCATGTTTCCAGCATGTCTTAGTCCCAAGCCAAAATCAAACTGACATGTAGGCAACCACAAATTCCTGGGTAAGTGTGAAGTTCAAGGTTGACATGAGAAGAAACCCTCAAAGAGTTGTTGACATGTACACCAGCAGCGGGTTGACATGTACACCAGCAACATGCACAAACACCAAGACAGACAGAAAGTTTCAAATTTAAAACTTTTGCAATATAATTTCCATAATTTTATAAAAACTTGTTTTTTCTTGACAAATATTTTGTGGCAGAGTGGGCAGAAAATTTTCTCCAACAGAACAGCTGAGATAGCAATGGTTCCAGCCTCCAGGTTGGTGCCATAATATTGGGTGGTATGACAGACAACCGTGAGTAAATAGTGTGTGAACACAGAAAAGTTTGGAGGTACTTCTATATTTCTGATGTTGGCTGAACTGTGCCATTGGTGCTCGGAAATCTTGTAACTGGTACAGCATGGCAAGCACCTCAAATATAATGTGACATCTCACTCAGTCAATTCCTGCTAGCTCACTCAGTTAAGTTGTGGGTTTTTGCAAGGCGACCCGAGTTCAATATCCTTAGGGGTGACTTAGTTGGGAGGAGACACCAAAAAATCCAGCAATGTTAAGGGTTGGTGTGGCCCAGGCCGGGTGCAATCCTCAGGTGATTTTAATTTTTGACGGCTTAGATGCCCCTGGGTTGTGGTTTCTTAGCCAATGGTTGAAATGCACCAGCCCCGAGTGCCTCGCATTTCAAACAAACAAACAAACAAAAATGTTAGATCTCACTCAGAAGTTCAATGGTCACAATTTAAATCTCTGGAAATAACATAGGAGACCATATTTCAATACAGACATTTGTTCAGCGTGGTCACAGGCAAGGAAAGGAGAGGCCCTAATGATGAGTATGAACAAGAAACCTTTGATACAAAAGAAACAGAGAAGTCATGACATTGATAAGTTGCCCAAAATAGATTATATGCTTCCACAAGTGCAAGATGTAGAGGATGCTTTCATAGTGTGGACAAAGATGAAGGATATGCACGAAACTTCGAACCAAGTAAGGCTTATTTACAATAAAATATTATTTTTCTCATTGAAAATGGGAGGAGATTGAATTTCAGAACACCCGCTGAAAGTGGAGAACATCTGAGATTAGTTATTAGCAGTTGGCAAATAAGTAGATAATATAAGTTTATTAATGTCCAACAATTCACCAAAATTAGGTTAAGGGGACTGCTGACTACATTAATTATGACACAAAGCGGGAGTGCAAAGGCAGCTCCTATAAAAGAAAGAAAGCAAAGCTGATCTATAAGATCTAAGCTCTTTGGGCAAAGCCAAAGTGAAATGCGATGCTCTAGAAGATGGTACAAAGAAAAGAGCCTCAAAGCTCCAAGTGCCTGTCATCGGAGGGATGTTGTCTTCCTCTGAAGTCTTCAATCTCGAATTTGCAACTTTCCTACCATCTGAGACAAAAGAAAAAATTCTTTGGATAGAGAAGTTGCTGGAATAGCTAGATCTGACCCAGGAAATATCTCTCTGTCTAGAAGAGGTGGCTCATTGCCGAGAACTGAAGGAAGAGGGCAGCCCACTGGTCTGGCATAAACTATCCCCAGATAGAAGTTGTCAACTCTGCAGGGATCCGGCTACCTCCCAAGGTCCAACAAATCTGGGCACTGAAATGTTGGCCTCTTTGTCTGCCTCTCAATGCCCCATCCACCAGGAGCATCAAAAAGAAAGATGTGATCCTTTGAGTAATTTTACTAATTTCCCACGAGATGGGTGGTCAAACGAGGTAAGATCTAAGCCTGAGGGGCTCTCCCATATATAAAGTCAAGCATTGCTGATCCGAAATCCAAATGCCAGAAGAAGTGGAGAAGGACTAATAAGACTCTGAACAACCAGTGGAACAGACTATTTATCTCATAATACCAGGGGCAAGTGAAAATAAAATGCTCCTGTCTTTGTCTTGAGTATGGCAGAGCCAGCCTAATCCCTCCTCCCATGGAATCCAAGGCTTAGCTTCAACAAGAAGCTAAAGTAATCCCACTCTCAACTCACTGGACTAAGAGGACCTTGAACCTGTGCCTCCAGTGTCAAAGCATGTAAGAGGGAATGAATTATGAGGCCATCCCTTAGCTCGAGGAAATTCTTTGCATAAAAGGCCATATTGGGTGTCAACCCCACAGGAGGAACAATCCAAGAGACCTAGATATACTATCTATAAATTTACTCCCTAGTAATCTCGTTCATCCCCTACTTATTAGGCAGGAGATGGCCAGCAGCATCTAAAGAGAAAGTTGAAACTGAAGAAGGGAAAGCAGTCCATCCATATGTTAGGTGCTTGTAGGAAACAAGATAGCTCTAAGAACCAGCGCCATACTTCCCCTGTTGCAGGGGGGGGGACCTGGAGTGGTCAATGGCCTCCAAAGAGCGATAGGACAAGATATGGATACTAGTCCCTACCGACCACCGAGTCAGAAAATCTTCAGAGCCGATGCAGCAACTATACTAGTCTGATGACAATCTCAAACGCAAGGGGTGTGCTGCAAACTCTGCCTGAAAGATGGGTTAAGGAACCATCCTTTTGCATTTAACGATGCAGTGAAGCAAGGGGGTTTAACTCTACACCATGTAATCCAACTCAAGCAAGGTAACCCCCCAAAACCCGGAACCATACAAAACTCTAGGTTTGATGATGCCATTCATGAGTTCCCGTTTGAAAGAAAAAGATTTGATAGTAATAATCTTGATCAGCCTACCACCATCATTTAAAAAATTTGTTGAAACATTGAATGTCACTTCTAAATCTAATGACATCGCATTTGAGAAGTGGTGCAATTAGTTGTTACAAAAGGATAGATGAGAAAAGCAACTAGAAAGTAGTAGCATATCATATAAGTGTATCTTTGCAGCAAAGATTAGAGACGAAGGAAAGCAGATCACAAAACATAGTCCATATTTGGATGTGAGTTTTTAAGGAGAAAAACTGTTTTGTCATCGCTAAAAATAGCAATAAGAAGATTACATTAAGCATGAACAAGGTTTCTATAGACTTGTTGATGATGATGCGGCAGAATTGCATGCTTTAGTGACCAGTAGTGGAAATAGTAGCAGTAGTAATCCATGACATCAAGGGTCTGGGCATTTGAATTTTCAATATCTTTCCTTACTAGCCAAGGGGAAAATCATAAATGGTGATTCAAAAGAAAACTAGTCACAAGAAAAAGGAAAGCATCTATGAGGCATGTCTTGCAAGCAAAAAACACAAATTGGAATTTAAATATAGGAAAGCTTGAAGAGCCAAGGCAGTCTTGGATTTAGTTCGTGGTCATGTCTGCAGTCCTACGAGGACAGTTTTTGTGGGTAGTGCAAGGTATTTTTTGTTGATAATTGATGACTTTTCTAAAAAAAATGTGGGTCTATTTTCGTTTTAAAAAGTGGGATTCCTTTGTTAAGTTCAAAAAAATTTAAAGCAGTAGGCATAATAAGAGGAGTCTGGAAAAATCATGAAGACCCTCTGAACAGATCATGGAATTGTCTTTTCTTCTAATAAGCCAGCTAATTTTTGCAAGAGGGCATTGAAAGTCAATTTTATGTGTCATACACTCCTCAATAGAATGGGGTAGCGGAAATAAGAGACCAAACAATGGTTGAAATAGCCAGATGTACATTGGATTACAGGATAGTGCCAAATAAACACTAGGCGGAAGCAGTACATACCATTGTATATTTGCAAAATCAATATCCCACAAAAGTAGTGTAGTACATAGTACACACCCCACAGAAGAGGCTTGGTCAAGAAGAAAGCCACAGGTCAATCACCTTAAAGATGTTGGGTGTGCTGCATGCGTTCTAGCTCCAGAAGAGAAGTGAACAAAATTGGATGTTAAATGTAGGAATTTGATATTTCTCAATTATAGTGATGAACATAAGGTTTATTAGTGGATAGATATCCATACTAACATGGTGACGATCAACAACAACATTGTTATGAATGAAACTGAAAGGAATTCTTAGTGTGCATGGAAAGCATGGCAATGAAGATCATTGAGTTAGTGTGCATGGAAAGCATGGCAATGAAGACACTGAAACTACTCCACTGATTTGAAGATCAGAAATACATAAAAGAGGACCAAAATAGTTTTATGGCAGATTGGAGGACGTGTGGTTGGAGGAACTTCCTCAATCGAGAGAGGAAAGGCTATGTGGAAAACCTGTGAGGAGAGGCAAGAAGATTGAACATGTTAATTTTGGCTTGATCTTTGTTGTCTTGGAATTGTGAAAAAGCCAAAGAAAGATATGAGTGGGTAAGAGACATGAAGACTAAAATGAGGCACTTGTGAAGAACAACACATGAGGACTGGAAGAGCTGCCTCCAAGTAAAAAGTCATTTGGATGCAAATTGCCAAATGGATTAGCAGGAAAAATGTAGTGCAGATGGTTCACTAGACAGACATCAGGAAAGGTTGGTAGCAAAAGGATTCACACAGAAAGGAGTGGATTATGAGGAAACACTCACTCCAACAGTGAATATGTAAAACCTGTGAGGAGAGGCAAGAAGATTGAACATGTTAATTTTGCCTTGATCTTTGTTGTCTTGGAATTGTGAAAAAGCCAAAGGAAGATATGAGTGGGTAAGAGACATGAAGACTAAAATGAGGCACTTGTGAAGAACAACACATGGGGACTGGAAGAGCTGCCTCCAAGTAAAAAGTCATTTGGATGCAAATTGCCAAATGGGTTAGCAGGAAAAATGTAGTGCAGATGGTTCACTAGACAGACATCAGGAAAGGTTGGTAGCAAAAGGATTCACACAGAAAGGAGTGGATTATGAGGAAACACTCACTCCAACAGTAAAATAGGTAACAATCATGTTGTTTCTGGACATGGCACAGAACACGCTGATTTAGAGGAAGTGTATATGTATCAGCCACAGGAATTCCAGGTGTTGAGCTAGGATAAAAGCTGGTGTTGAAAGTTCTGTTACAAACTGTTGAATTTTCAGCATTAGACCAGCAGATAAACATAAATAGACCAGCAGTTCAGTAAAAACACATTCATCACATCAGCACACGTGGACACAATATTTTTCGCTG
>LPNX010964460.1:371045-383520 GCA_001517045.1 Pseudotsuga menziesii | reverse complement strand
CCAACTCCTTCAATCTTGTAAGTGGAGTCATCTCCAAGTTCTACCTGAGTGGTGAACTTCTTCTTTCTGTAACTGGTAAGGGTACCACAGTTACCTGTCATGTGCTTGGAGGCACCACTGTCCACCAACCAAGAAGTGGAGCAAGCTGAGAAAGAACCAGTTAGAGCAGAAATCAAATAGTACTCTCTTCTAAGCTCATCTGTTTTATTAGCCTTGGTTTTCTTCTTCTTCTTTGGTTCTTCATCTTCTTCTTCCTCTGCTTCTGCAGTAGATGCTTGAAACCTTCTCTTGGGTTTCTTCTTGTTCTTCCTACAATCTCTAGCATAATGTAGAAACTTGTGACAAGTATAACATTCAATCTTGGACATGTCAGAAAACTTACCCTGAGGTTTCTTACCCTTCTTCTGCTGAGGGAAAGGCTTCTTGAACTTCTTGGTCTTTGCTGCAAGTGCAAGGTTATCCTGCTTGATTACCTTGTCAGTGTTCCTTGCTTCTTCTTGTATGCAATCATGCCAAAGCCTTTCAAAGGTTGGCTTATTTTCTCGTCCACAGACGGATGCCATGAAGGTTTCCCAAGAGCTTGGGAGACCATCAACCACTGTTTTTACAAGATCATCATCATCAACAGTAACACCAATAGCAAGGAGTTGATCTCTTACCTGTTTGATCTTGGTGAAGAAGGAACCAACACTTTCATCTTTGTTCAGCTTCAAAGTTCGTAGCCTCTTCTTTAAGACTCTCTTTTGACTAGAAGCCTTCTTTTCATAGAGGTTTACCAATATATCATAGCATTCTTTAGCAGTGATGTTAGGCATCAATTCTTCTTTCATAAATAACTCTTCTAGCCTTACCTTGCTCCCTCTTGTAGGCAAGCCTACCAGCATTTGTAGTTGGCTCTTCTGTGACATTAAGAACAATGTCATCCAAGTCATTCTCATCAAGAATGGCTATTAACCTGGCCTTCCAGGAATTGAAGTTTGTTGAACCAGAGAGCTTCTCTTCCGGTTTGAAACCAATGGTAGCCATCTCTATCACTTATGCAAATGTTAGATCTGCAAATCTTATTCCAAGATCTAGTGAGAAACAAGAACAGTATCCCTTTACTGTGTTTTCACATGCTAAGCTCTGATACCATGTTGAATTTTCAGCATTAGCATAAACTTTAAAGGACACAATATTTTTCAGTGGGGAAACCTTCAAAGGACAAAAACCCCAAAAGCATTAATAGCTCATCTCGTAAAAATGGCTTAAGAAATTCTTCAAAAAGTTCCTCAAATCCAGATCTGGATTTTGACCACAGTAACTGTAAAATTCATCAGTAAAAATTAGATTGATAATTTTACCCACAATTTCCAGAATTACAGAAAATTACCAATTTAGGGCTTTCTCAGAAAAACTGAGATTTTCTCTCTCCTGCCCGAAAATATCAAACTGTTGAAAACTGCCTGAAAATGTCAAACTCTCTGAAAACTGCCCAAAAATATCAACCTGCTGAAAACTGCCTGAAAATATCAGACTGCTGAAAACAGCTTGAAAATATCAGATTGTCTAAAAACTGCCCAAAAATATCAGCCTGCTGAAAAACTGCACGAAAATATCAGACTGTCTGAAAACTGCCCAAAAATATCAGACTGCTGAAAACTGCCTAAAAATATCAGACTGCTGAAAACTGCCTGAAAATATCAGACTATCTGAAAATCTGCCCAAAAAATGGTGCTGAAGATGGACTTCGCTGATAAAACCCTAGCTGAGGGTTTGAACATAAGATAGTCTTCTTCTCCTGTGAGAGCAAAAGAGTGTGTAACAAATGAGAAGGCTTGATCTTCTTTTATAGCCTTTGTTCACCTCTAAGTGGACAAGATTAGGAAAAATAAAAATAATAATATTTTTCTTCTTTCCCTGATTTCACTTTCACTTTTACCAAAAAGTTACTTTTATTTTTTCCTTTGACTTTTATGAGAAGTAGTTTTTTAATTAAGAAAAATAAAAATAATAATATTTTTTTTCTTTTCCTAATTTCACTTTCATTTTTACCAAAAAGGTACTTTTATTTTTTTTTCCTTTGACTTTTATAAGAAGTCCTTTAATTTTGTTTTCCACCTATGGTCCTTTTAGGTGGACATGATTAGGAAAGATAAAAATAATAATATTTTTATTATTTTCCTAATTTCACTTTCACTATTACCAAAAAGGTACTTTTATTTTTATTTTCTTTGACTTTTGACTTTGGCCTTTTACCAAGTGCCCCTATGGTCATTACCTGTGGTACTTTTTTATTTCAAAAGTACATCATCATAAACCAAGAGAGTTATTAATGCTTTTATCTCACACACTGTCTGACACTTAGATCTGGTACTAGGGTAACTTAACCAAAGGTAGCTAATCCTTGGAGAAGCACACCAAGCCCATAGATCAAGGGTCAAAGTGCCACACACATGCCCGAACCCAGTCTAGGGCTTACAGTGTCTTCATTCTCCTAGAGAATGGCTACTCAGAACTATGTTGAGTCTACCAGTCCCAGACTAGTCTACATCGTGGTCCCGGACCAGATGTCTACTCAACACAAGGTTGAGTCTACCCAGGGCGGATCTGGGTTTATATCATGGTCCCAGACCAAATATCTACCATTCAACAGAATGGTCACTCAACACTGGGCTGAGTCTTCACCGTGGTCCCGGACCAGGTGGTCCCATTCTCCGAAGAGAAGGGCTCTCGATGCTGCTCAAAAAATCAACACAAACATCACCGATATATCGGCATCACGATATATCGTGATGCTAACTCACTGGCGATATATCATAAATATATCGCCCGATATACTCCCCCAATTTTTTGGCGATTTTATCATGATTTTTGCCAATTTTTTCAAATATATTGTGATTTTTTGCATTTTTTTTTAATATTTTTGCATATTTTAAGTATGCAGATATATTGCCGATGTTTGCCAACAATTTTGCCAATAATACCGATAATTTGTTTTTGGACCCTCAATGATATATTCACTAACACAATAATTGTAACTTTGGTTGAAAGCCCTTCACGCTCTCCAACAATAAATTTTGTTATGTATTTGATATATTTTTTGTATGTTCATGTGTTTGGGGTTCGACCTGTAGATCCAAATGACATGATAGTGTCTTGATGAGATTGTATTTAAAATTTATACCATCAACTGCATCACAAAAGGCAATCGGGTGAGAGCACTTCTCTCATATGCATTATGCAATGAGATCATAATTTACTATGTTATAACCAACGGTACAGTACTCTCTATATTGGTTTGGGTTTATCGCATTCAAGAGTTAGCATAGTTGTTTAAACTTTAAATATTGATCCAACTTAGCATGCAGATTTGTTATGTTGTTATGCTTAGCTTCGGCTATGGTTTATGCTTTTGTTAAGTTTTTGTGTGCTAAGAGATGTTAATGTCCTCAATATAATTTAGGTAGGTTAGACCAACAACAACACTAGTTATGCCGCATTAATTGTGTTGTATGTTGCAGTGTCGGGTCTATACATCAAATCTCAATGGTAAACAACATCAAAGATTTGCACTCTGTGCACCATCTCCTCAATCTAAAGTTGAACACCTCCAGCAATGGGACATAGTTGTTCAATGCTTTCCACACTACTTGAACCCTAATCCAGCACATTTCAAATTATGTCCGGTACAATCCGATAAATGTAAAATGTGTTGACAAGTTACAGGAGCTGCTGAACAATTAGTTCAAGCTTTGTCTGATCAGATTCAAACTTGGCCACGAAATTAGAATCAAGGATGAAAGAGAATACTGAAAGTTTTGAATGTCAAATGAGGGGATAAACTACCACAAGTTGTTTGTTTAAGTACCCATATGAAACTGTATGTGTATCATGTGGATAGGAAGACCGTAGCTCCTTCCACAACCCAAAGTTGAGAAATGTGAATCAATCCATACTGCACCTATCAGATCCATCGCTAATCAGTGCAACAAGTTACCATAGGCACACAAGCCAAACCTCACAATTATGGCAATGAACATTTAAATTTCCCCTCTCATCGCTGCCACAAAACCAGAACCACCAAATCGTCAAGATAGAAGTAGGAAAGTTGTGACTAATAATCATAAGTTAGAATGATCGCATTCTATGGATGACGCATCCTCTATTGAGCATTATAGGAGAAAAATAGTAAGATGTGGGATGAAGAAGAAGTTGAAGCTCACACATTCCAAACAACCTAACCTCTTTGAGCCAATACGATAATTTGCACATGCACTTGATACGAAGGAGATAAATTGCCCATACCTAAAGAGAATAATTTATGTTTTGACTTCCTTGTCTGAGTTAGATGTGAAGAAGGATATCACCAAGCCCATCCAGCCAACCATTAGATTAGTCATAAATCAAACACTCTGGTACCAAATCTATTTCAACAGATTTCTAGTCCCTCCCGCTATGGTAGATCAACACTAAAAAACTAATGTTATCACTAAAAGTCTAAAACCTTCTCAAAAGAAATCAGATGTCTACCATTGGCCATTCCTTTTCTGACCATGGGCGACGATCGTTTGAAAATGGTTGAATGTTTATTCAAAAAATTAGAAATACTTCTTATAGAATCCCTTTGGCTAATTTATCCTACCATGAGGGACATATCTATGCCATCAAAGTCAGCCAATACTTGTACATGTCCTCATACACACCCACTCAAGGGGTTCTGAGCAATAGGACTGTGATCTAGTGGCAACTGGTGATTGCATGAAGGTTTATACTTTATTAAAGGACGTGTAATTTAAGGAAATTTTGTACCACAAAATGATTTGAATGTCATGGACATATAAGGCGAAGACTACTCAAACAACCTTGGATGGAAGACGTGTGTCGTTGTTAGAATGGAGAAAAAAAGTGCTAAAGTATAAACAAAATTTCCACCACCAATCTTGAACATGTGTGCATAGAATATTATATATTATGCCTTCACCGATACAAACATGAGAATAATCGCACTAGACTTTTTAAGTTGAACCCAAATTTATCAAAACAACTTCGCTCACACCTGTGTAAATTTTTTTTATTACACTGAAAATACTCTAACCCCAACCCGGTTTCAAGTCTCAATAAATCATTGTTTAATGACCAACCCAATCGTGTTGCCTGGATGACATAGATTAGCACAAACAGATATTTATAACATGAAACACATTAAGTCTTTTACTCTTTTAAATCAGCAATACACACACATAAATCGACATATAGATTTTTGGTTAATGTGACCCTGGAAAAACCCTTGAGGGAAAACCAGTGAGAGAGTAGAAGTACTTTATTATCTTTCAAAAGAAATACACAGATCCGATGCACAGTATTCACACAAACTTATCGTAGAAATCCAAGCCTCAGATTTCAAGCCTGATCACCGTCGAAGATCTTATGGGATTTGCGCCCCCATCTTCCTTCTAACTGCCTTGGGATTCACTCCCTCTCCTATTGCTGCAAATATCCCTCTACAATTTGCCCTCTCTATCTCTGCTAATGAATGCGCCCTCTCAGAAACAATCTCTGCAACTGAAAAATTCACCCTCTTTGACCTCCAGATGAAGTGCGAAGTGTGCCCTCTCTCTGCCTAGAATTCACTCTCTCTATCTCAGAACTGTGCCCCTGCACTTGCACTGAGTTTCTCTCTTGTCTTCTCGACTGCTTTTGCTTCTCACAATAGCCTTATGTGCCCCCCTTTTCCCTTCTACTCAGTTTTATAAGCTTTGGTGCCTTTTTTAATTCTCATGCAAAATCCCGCATGCAGAATTTTACATTTAAAAATGCATGCATGCAAATCCCACATGCAAATTTAAAAAAGAGTTTTACTTCTGCATGAAGCAAGGGTAAGGTCTGGACTCTGGACACTTTTTCTCGTTAACTTTTTCAACAACTTGCACCCCCTTAGAACTAGAGCATACCCAGACCGTATGCCACATCCTCAAAAGAGCCTTGAACCACCACCCTACCACATTGATATGAAAGCATGTAAGGAAGTAATCAATGACACATAAGCCTATTCTAACAAGACAACACAACAAAACCCCCTCAACAAGCTCCCTAACCATTTTTCACGCTTAAGTATGCTTTATAGCAGTAATTACAACAAATGCAAAACATTTAGATGATATGTTAGCACAACTCATACACGAACAAATGTACCAAAACCGAAAAATGGTGCTTGACAACATGCAAGACAAGAACAGAAGACAACAATACCAATGCACATACCTACTATGCCCCTAACAAAAACCACAACTATTTGCCATGACCCTCTTACTTATGCTCATCGCCTTTCTCAACATCATTATCATGTGATACTACATTCAAGATTTCCTCACTCCAACGCCCACCATCCCCCACCCCATGCAGCCCTTACCCACACTTGCATACCAGCACCCCACCACCCCAGCTTGATGAATTTGGTCACTGTTTATTTCATGGAGTTTGTCAGCATTCTACCCAGCAATGTCATGTTTTATTGGAAGCTATGAGAGCTCAAAGCCCACCCACCAACCATCCCTTAACAACATGACCATAACCTCTATTGTTTTTTCCATCTTAACATATCAACACATCAGAGTCAACTCTCTCACATTGAGCACAATGATACTTCAATGACAAACGCACGTTGTATGCGCATAGTGATACTACAATAACACACTCATAATTGCATGGGATGAAAGAAGGAAAATCGAATAGACCGACATGCTAGTCACACCATGTCAATAGTAGTCAATCACAATTGGATACCAACCTCTGAGTGAGTTTCACACTCTCGAATTCGTCACTATCATCATTAAATTTACTAGCTTATCAACACAATACAAATCTTCTGCAACTTTAAAAGAGATAAGATTTGACAACTTGGGATATTGAACAATTGCTTGAAGATGAGACAAGATATTTTAGGGCTAGATACCTCACATGTCGCAACAACATTAAGTCCACCCTCTTAGTCACTAACAATTAGTGCCACAAGCTCACACACTTCAAAAATGGATGTGCATTAATGCAACAACAACCAAGCAAAATGCTAGGATTGTAACATTTATGTGACAAAGGCCACATCACAATTAAGGCCATGCCACACCTTCCTTCCTCCCTCACTTTGCTCTCATTGCTTTTTTGCACACTGATTTACCGTTGTTTCTTTTGGTCTTGTGTTCTTCCTTTCAATTTTAAGTTTACATTTTCAACTAACATCTAGTTCTTTAGTTCCAACCTATCATCTATTCCTAAGCAAGTTTTCCATCTTGCCAATGGCATTGCCCTCGCCATCAAGCCCCCTCATTGGGTCAGAGCTATGTTTGAGAAGCATCAAGCCCCCTCATCGAGACAAAGCTATGTTTGAGAAGCCCCCTCATCGGGACAAAGCTATGTTTGAGAAGCATCACAAGTTCTTAGCCAATACCCCTTGGTAAACATCTTGCCTTCTACAATGGCACACTATATGCGCTAGAGTTACCTAAATTTAAGATGGATGAAGCTCTTATATGCTCAATCCTCTGTGACTTCTAGCTCAAAATTATGAAATCCTGTCACCTGCTATGGCTCCCTTGCCCTAGACTTTCACGCATCTTGGCCTCATTATGTTCCTCTGCATCTTGCTAGACAACCTTGAACAGCTGGTAATTGGTAATGAATATCTTTCCATCTGCCATGAAACAAACAACATTAGATCTAAGGACTTAGATGTGGATTGTTTGCTTTCCACTTTCCATGATGCAAGCCAATGCACACAATACCTTCGTTCTCACAGCGCGCCATGCCCAAAATTGAATTTGTTTTATGGCTTGTAATTGTACTTAATCGGATTATCTACGTTGCATATGATTCCACGTATTACAAATGCATGCTTTCGATGGCATCCATCTTGCTTCCTATGTTCTTTGTTGCCACCTATTTTAATATGGTGTAGCAAGTTTGTTTTCAATGTGATCCCAGCACAACAATCATGACAACTTTCCTAATGCATGCCCTTCGGGCATTCCAAGACCCATAAATTGTACAAATGGCTATTAACACCATTAACAAAGTAGCAATCACACTACCCCTTTTCCCAACAGCATAAACACCATACACTACCAAAAATTGATGATATTGTTATAGATCATGCTCATTGATTTCAAAGATAGCATTGGCATATATGAATGATAATTGGTGCCCTTGTTTCATTCATGGAGCTATAGAAGTATTTTACAATGCCCAAAGTGCATTATGAGATCATACTAGTATGTTGATACCAACCGTTGCACCCCGCACATTTGGAAAAGCCAATTTGTACCTTTTACCTAAAAAACCTATTTGAGGCTTATGCCTTTTAACATAAGACTTATGTCATGAGAGCATATTGTTTGCCCCTCGCGAGTTTGCCCCTCACGAGAATGATCGATACTAGTGTTTAAGAGATATCAATGTTGATCACAAAATGCCCCTCCACCAACTTTTCGAAAGGAGACACCATTACCCAACATTCTAAGGCTCCAAGATTGAATAAATCGCTACATACACCCTTACCAAAGCAGCAGCTGCATTACGCCTTCCCCACACAACATAGAAATCATACACTCTACAAAAAATTACATGATATTGTCAAAGATCATGCTCGATGTTTTCAAAGAGAGCATTAATGTATCAAAATGGTTTTTGTTGTCTTTGGCCATCCATGAAGTTACAAACATATTTAACAAAGCCCAACATGCACCACAAGATCATGCTAGTTTACTAATAGCAACCACTGCACCTGTGCAACCTTGAAAAAGCGATTAGTACCTCTTACCTCTTATAGCACGCTTGAGAAGCATAGTTTGGATGAGTCATGAAAGAAGAGAAACAAGTTCAAAAAACCTTCTAAGGTTTACACACCTACTTGTCCAAGCAACATGACATACAACATTCTTTCAATGCACTAAGATCCACCTCCTCATGGCCCCCAGCCTCCTCAAGTTGCAAGTGCATACAATCCCATCAGCAACAACAACATCTACCATCTCTAGGTTCAATTATGCCCTCTACTCCTACCCCCATGCACCAACCTCACGCACACAACACACCCTACAAATCCCATAGATAACATGCCCTCCTCAAACCACCCACCTATCAACCTAAGGACAAGATCTAGTAGCACGCCTCTTATTCCTTTCAGTGCCCCTCTACCTCAACCCACTACCTCACCACCAGTGGATGACGACAAACTACCAACCCCAACCTCAACTATTAAGGAGCAACCTCAATTTAGTGCTCTTCCAATGACCCGTAGAATCAGTGCCCCAATGGCATTCATGCTTCATTCTTTGACCCAAACCATTCCACGCACCAAATAGAACCACACTACATATCCACTATGGAACCCTGCCACATTATCATCCTCTAATCACCACAATCCCCTTTTCTTGCTGGCATTCTTAAAGGCTTCACTCCAAAACCACCCCTCTTAAGCGATGTCATTCTATCCCCCTCCATACCCAAAGTTAACACCACCCCTCCACACCCAAAGATAACACCCCCACCTCCCCCACCCACTACTCCCCAACCTCATCATCAAATTATGCCAACAAGTCCCAACATTCCAATGCAACAATGTGATGTCCCAGCTGTGAAAGCAACACTAAAACAACCTCCCTAGGGAACAAGATGTAATCAACAACATTCCTTGAGAGATGGTGTTTTCAACAACACCTTTAAGACATTTCATTCAAGAAGCACGACTTGGAGACAATCATCAAACCTACTATCCTTTACGGGTCCAAGATCCAAGGGTCTAACATGTTGTTGTTTCATTAAGATAGGGTTGAGACAGCCTAGACACTCCTATTACAGTGTATTATATGTTGCAAAATGAACAATTCCTTAGAGCGTCATCCGAGTAAAAGTTTACGGTCCATTTACAACTCCTAATAGACTCGAGGAAAAAGTAATCCTTCTTGGCACTTTGCTCTTGAAAGGAGATTACTTATGCAAGGCCCTCAAGGTGGAGGCAAGCTTGGTTTCCCAAAGCCTCCTTGTTACTTCATTATGTTAACTTCTATATTCACTATATTCCCAAATTTAGGTACTCCTAGTTACTCCATTATGCTCCTAGTGACCTTCTACACACCAAGTAGGTGTTGAACAAGGTGATCATATATAAAATTTACAAGCAATACATATGCAAGTCATGACCCAAGATACTTCTAACACTAAATCAACAAGGCCAAAGACCTATTCTCGACCTCCAACTAGCAAACTCGCCCCACAATGCATTTGAGCAGTCCAAGCTCTAGTTCACCTCAATGCTCAACACAAACCAATTGCTCAAACCCACCCTTCAAGACACCAATCTACCATCATCGAGGTCTTTTCGACATTCACTATTGTTAGGAATCTCTACAATCACTCTCAACTAATTCTCAATGTCTCACAATCCATTCCTCTCAAACCTTGTCTATCCCTTAAGGACGTCATTGAACAATTTATTGGCTCCTCTATGGTTAATGGTTCAACAAGGACATTTTCTTCCCCTTCCTTCATTAATCTCCACCTTTATTTTTGGTGTTAGTGTAAGGTATTCCCTCCCATCTCTCCTATTCAACACCTTTTTTGCGATGTTATGTATCCTATTATATTGTTGTATTTAAAATTAAGGTTTATTTTATCATGTAATGGTTTAACTTCTTCCATTTATGCGTGCCTATTAGTTTAAAAGTGATGATGCTTTAGCACTCCCTTTGTGTGTCTCTATCAGTTTGTACTCTTGAATCCCATTGACCTCCTTTTTTTGAGGATATTTAAACACTTAGGAGTTAGTTAAGATCAACTTGTGTAATATATCCGTTAGGTAAAAGTGTGTTTCTTTAGTATGCATTTGTAAATATTCTAATCTGACGGTCACGATATGTTCTAGACATAGAGTGATCCGACGGTTCAACTTCTCTTAGATCATACCTACCATTGATCCGTGACTTAACACCCAATTGGTCTATGATCTCTATTTAAAGAGCATAATAATCTGACGGTCACGATATGTTCTAGACATAGAGTGATCCGACGGTTCAACTTCTCTTAAATCATACCTACCATTGATCCGTGACTTAACACCCAATTGGTCTATGATCTCTATTTAAAGAGCATAAAGGGTCCTTGGCTAGTTGATCGATTATGAGAAGCTCATGTAACTTTCTTTCTTTTGCATAATAAATTGCTCCAAGCAGCTATTTGGTTGGGGCCGTGGACTGTTTCCCTCTTGAGGGTTTTAACCACGTGACAAACATCGGTGTGTTGATCGGTGATCTATTTGTGTGAAGCGGTTGCTCAAGGTGTTCAGTCTTTTGGGAGTACCATGTGTACCCGAACATGGAATCAAAGCAGAGGTCTCAGGTTCAACTCCCCCGAGCTACGCCAAAGGCAGGGTGTTGGAGTATCAAGTACCTCCACATGGTATAACCGCCGCACCTCTGGGAATATAAAACAAGTGGACTAACCGCCACTCCTGGTCATAGGGCCTTGTGCTGGGTTTCAAATGTTCACCAACATCTGCAGGTTTTGGTGTAACGGCAAACCTTACATGGTATCAGAGCGTTTATGAAGAGCCGCTTTCGGTTTTGATCAGGATCTGGAACCGCTGTTGCCGAAACTTTGAAAGGGTTTCTGGTTCTGGGAGCTGTTCCATTGCGTCTGGAGCGTCGTTTCCATTGAGAAATAGTTTTCGTTTCATCGAAAATTGTTTCCGTTTGTTCCAGAAACACCCATTTCGGCAAATCTGAAGGTATAATGTTACAGTGACGGATTTGTTTTTTTAAATCTCTCATATTTTATCAGTTTTATTATTAGATATTTACTGTTTTAGTCTCGGACTGTTGCCTTCCCTGGCTGTGTATGCTCTTTGCCGTGCACCTTGCGCGATCGCAATGAATCAAAAACAGTAAGGGAAAGTTTTTTTTCTTGTCTTCTCGGCTACGTATGCTCTTTGTCGTGCACCTGGTGCGATCACGGCAAATCAGAAACAGCGAGAAAACTTGAAGACGTAGACTTTCCGGGTAAGCTAACCAAGATCTAACCCCATTGTGTGGAAAAAGTTTTTTTGTTTTTGTTTTTCGTTTTTTTGTGATTTGCAGGAAAAAAAAACAAGCACGGAGAACGAGAAAGAAGAGTAAAAAAAAAATCCTCCTTCCTCTTTCTATTATTTTACGTACCTTTCAAACTTAGCTCACTTGGTCCAAAGTTGCTTTATTCCTTAATAAGTCTTGAGTTCAAGTCTTATTAAGCTACTTTTTAGTCCATGCAATTTCTATTTTCAAGTTACTTTATTGTAAAAGTGCATCTCACATAAATAAAATAAAATAAAAAGTGAGTCACTTAAGTCTTTTAATTTATTGTCGCACTATTTAAAAGTAACATTATTGTAAAAGTGAACATCACTTATTCTACAAAAGTGATTCACTTAAAAGCAACTTTATTGTAAAGTGATTGTCAAATGTTGATC
>LPNX010964460.1:350685-366563 GCA_001517045.1 Pseudotsuga menziesii | reverse complement strand
TTCTCCTAATAGTGTCACTTTTGTAAATCCTTCAATCCTATCCCAAGTTGTTCTTAAGGGGGGGTGTTAGGATATTTAGACACTTAGGAGTTAGTTAAGACAAACTTGTGTAATATATCTGTTAGGTAAAAGTGTGTTTCTTTAGTATGCATTGGTATGCATTTGTAAATATTCTAATCCGGCGGTCACGATATGTTCTAGACATAGAGTGATCCGACGGTTCAACTTCTCTTAGAACATACCTACCATTGATATGTAGCTTAACACCCGATTGGTCTATTATCTCTATTTAAAGAGCATAGAGGGCCCTTGGCTAGTTGATCAATTATGAGAAGTTCATGTAACTTTCTTTCTTTTACATAATAAATTGCTCCAAGTAGCTATTTGGCTGGGGCCGGGACTGTTTCCCTCTCGAGGGTTTTAACCACGTGACAAACATCGGTGTGTTGATCTATGATCTATTTGTGTGAAGCAGTTGCTCAAGGTGTTCGGTCTTTTGGGAGTACCCTGTGTACCCGAACACTTTTGGTCCTCCGTTAAAATAATTTTAACTTATCTTTTGCACACTTGCACCCTCTAAAATTGAAGCATTTCATGATGACATACCTAGTTTTAGAGTTATCAACATTGGTGAAGCACAGGGGAATCGAAAGGTGTAATTATTGACCATTCCTTAAGAGATTGGATGAGTTATTTTAGATATGAGATACACAAACCTATAAGTGACTGGAAGAAGAGAATGTAATTGATAGTGTTAATCAAAGCACGATGCCAAAGTGATGCCTTGAAGATTTTTAAAAGAGAAATGATAACTTTATAGGAGTTAATGAAGAAAAGGAAAGAAGATGCAAAAATGGATGTCACATGCCTAATCGTTGAGGCTAGAATAGATAGTCTCATTGTGCACATGAGGATCTTAGAAAATCTACAACCTCAATCATCAACGATGCACAAAAGTATTGAGGACTTCATTAACACAATTATAGGGTTTTGGACGAACACATTTATAGTAGCAAAAGATCGCACGTCACTTGCCTTGCCTATCTTTTCAATACCTTCAAGACATACAACACTGACCTAAACCACCAATTACACAATTTACAGCAACACCTACTCACCTACTCCACTCACAGAATCAATGCTCTACTCTTAATAAGCATTTCAATGTTTATTTGACAAAGAATGCTATGGATGAGAATGGTTATGGAGCAAAGGGAACGAGGAGAATAAGGCAATAGAAATTGTGAATGCCTCAGACAGCACCTTCAATTACATTGACTCCATTGCACAATTCAATCTTGGCAATGAAATTGGACTTCTTTCACCACCTTTGATATTTAGTGACCAAGCCAAAACATTTTTGAGCTACCTACGCAACATTAAGCCCTAGTGATTAATGTCGAGCTTGTTCTCAATTGAGTCGCGCCTCCATGCTTATGGGTTCCAATCGTAGTGAGTTCAGTGCCTCACCTTGACGACATCATTGTTAGCCACGAACTTGCCCAAAAGGAAGTACAAATGATGAACATTGCAATAGAGATGAGGATCGTTTTCAAAAGCCAACTCCATTTTAGCAAATGTGTGCCTTTGGCCTTGTCCAACTTAGTTGTGCCACTTAAATTTATTTCAATTTAGTGAGACTTACTACACGCTAGCTTCAGTGTTGCAATTAACTATAATCGAGTAGATTTTACTTATGTTTCTTCTTTCCAAATGAGTTCTTGTACTACGGAAACAAAACTCCAATTTTGATGTAGCACGCCAACTTCTTCAACAAAAGAGTTCAACTTGTAGCTTCAATTTCAATTACCATATATTTCAATTCAATTCAACATTCAGTTACAATGTCAATGGTTCATCACTCCCTTCAATTTTTCATCCAATTCAAAGCACATAGTGTTGATCCACACATGGTTTGAAACAAATCATATATGTAGGGTCAGATAGGGTTGAGCCAAAATACGTGCTTAGGTTAAACGCCATTCACACCTGTAGACCAAAAAGGTGTGATGATTTCTTCATGTGATTATATCTATACCCATGACTTCATAGCAAAAGGGCAATCAAGTGAGAGACTTCTATAATCTGTACTAGACTGCAATAAGATCTTTCTCAACTTTATTATAGCAAACTATATACATGTTCTATGTATTTGTTTGGATTTCCTAGTTCATGAGTTAGCAAAATTGTTTAATAATTGTTTTGACTTAGTGTGCAAATATGTTATGGTGTTATGCTTAGCCTTGGCTACAGTTTATGCTTCTACTATCTTTCTATTAGCTAAGATGTGTCAGTGCCCTCAACATAATCTAGTTAGGCTATACTACCAACAAAAACAAGCAATAAGTAAGGGGTATTTAATGCACAAGTTAATAAAAGCTCTTTATAATGTGAAGCAAGCCCCTAGAGCTTGGTATATTAAAATTGTTAAGCATCTCATATGATTTAGATTAAGATGAAATCAATTGATCCAAATCTTTATATCAGAAGCACAAGAGATAGTTTGGTGTTTTTTGCAATTTAGGTAGATGACATCCTCACCAAGGGAATTAGGTCGACACAATTCAATGTAGTTTTTAAGTCTTTGACTTGATTAATTTAAGACTCCTACATTATTGTTTAGGTGTAGAGTTTTGGAAAATTGATGGTTGTGACTTTGTTCACAAACGAAGTCTATTAAATGGTTTGTTGGAGATGTTCAAGATGGCAAATTGTAAGGCAACATTTGCACTTGTGAAAGTTGGATTGAAGTTATCAACCACATCTAACTCTGGATTGTAATTGGTGGGTAGTTTGATCTATCTCATAGCCACTACGCCAAAATTAAGCTTCACAACCTACTAGATTTCCATATTTATGAGAGTCCCTAAGGTTGGCCATTAGATGGAAGTCGAGAGGATATTGAGGTATGTGAAAGGTGCATTGAAGTATGGTATCATGTATGGCATAAGAGACGACTTCCCACTTGCATGTTACAAAAATTCAGATTGAGAAGGTTCAATTCATGACAAGAAATCCACCAAATGTTATATTTTTAGTGTCAATCTAGGAGAAATTTCTTGGTTAAGTAAGAAGCAACATGCAGTAGCACTATCCTCCATTGAAGTGAAGAATAGGGCAGCAAAAATTGCAACTTGAAAGGCAATTTGATGCATACTTGTTAATTTGGAAGTTAAACAAGTAGATCCTATTGCACAAAGTTAACAAGATCATGAGTCAAATACGTTGATTCATGAGTTTGACATAAATCGAGTAGTAAATGATCTTTCCTAATTTACCCAAATTAAACTCGGGTTTGACCAAGCTTGATTCTATCAACTCAAGTCTAAACTTGACCATGATTAATCACAAGTCAAACTCACATTGATTGGGTCATACTTGGCTAATAGCTTATAAAATTCCCATTTTTCCCATATATGGTCATTTTCACCCCTATTGGGCATGTTTCTCCTTTATCCGACGATTTTCCTATGTGAAATGAACCAAAAAGAGATCACATTGACGCAACTAGGGCACCCAACAAAGCTTGTTCAGCATCCATCAATGCATCTAGGGGAACTAGGGCATCAATGCATCTAAGGGAACTAAGGCATCAAAACAAAGTGTGTTTTGACTCAGTAAGTTGTATACTAATTGGTAATGTTGTTACACTACCTTTTTCAACCTTCGAGAGTCCAAAGTACCTCCAGAGTCTACACGTTTTTATCCTCCTATCTTCGCTATTGTTAGTTATTTGGGGAAATAGTATCTAGTTTAACAGGTTTTCTTTACTATTTTTTAGGCTTTTCAAGTTGTTATTTAGGGTTTTCTTGCTATTGGTTTTCAAGGATTTTTTTCGCTGGGGTTAGTGGAGGAGAGGGTTTGAGTTACTAGCCTTTTTCATATTTATGTCAACTATTCCTCCCAAACAGTAACAACCCCTTCTTCACACAAACTAATTAAACAATGAAAATGCCAATGGAGGACTTTGCTTAGATTTATCGTGAAAAGATTCAAGGATTGACTACGATCAAATGTAAATTTTGCAACCTTCGTTGTGGCAACATACATAGATTCAAAAACCACCTTGCCTCAATTCTTGACCATGATATTGTGATTTACAAGGCTTTTGACAAGGATGTTAAACAACAATCCAACTTGGCTATTAAAGCCCACGATGAGGTTAAACACAAGAATGCCATAATAAATGCAAAAAAGGCATCACTCGAAATCGGTCAATCTTCTTCTAATACACCCCCATTGCCTCCCCCTATTTAAAGCACAATGTCAAGCCCAAGTTTCCCAACCACCCAACAAACTCATAGTCACCCAAATGTCACATCCTCCCATTGTTGCGAATCCTAATTGTAGGAGAAAAATATACACAATTTTTTTTCTCCCCGCATACAACACAATTCCCATCCTAGCTTGGATGGCATGAGTTGGAAAAAGAATGTTTATATGCAAGCAAGAAAGGCCATAGTTATATTCTGGTATTGCTCCAACATCCCATTCTATAATGCCAGAAGCCCTTACTCACAATCTATGATTGATGCAGTCATTGTTGTAGCTTCAAGGTCCAAAGCCCATGCATGTAAGAACCTTGGGACAAATTTGTTGTCATAAAATGTTAATGATGTCAAGCAACAATCTTATGCTTGTTTAGTATTGTTCATCATGGGAAAAATTAAGTTGCACCACCATGAGTGATGGATGGTCAAAACCTCAATAAATATCCTTGTATCTTGTCCAAAGGGTACAATGTTTCTTAAATCAACGGATGCCTTGGACAAAATTAAGAGTTCCCAAATGTTATGTGACCGAATGGAGGAAGTTGCTCATGAGGTGGGAGAACAACATATTATACAAATTGTTATCAATAACAAGGCTAATTATATGGCTAATGGTAGACATTTTATGGATAGGAACCCCTCCATATTCTAGACTTCTTGTAATGCACATTGCATGGATATATTGCTCGAGGACGTTGGTAGAATTAATTGTGGATAAGAACAATCCATAACCAAATATATATACAAACTTGTCAAAGTGCTCAAGTACTTAAACTTTTCAATGTTCATTCCATTTTCAAATTTCAATTATTTCAAAATTCGAATGTTTGACAATTGACTTTCAACTTTCAAGATGGTTGACGTTGACAAACCTATTATGGGTTACATTTATGAAGCAATGGATCTCAAATTTTATTTAATTCAAAATTCGAATGTTTGACAATTGACTTTAAACATTCAAGATGGTTGATTTTGACAAACCCACCATGGGTTACATTTATGAGAAAATGGATCTCATTAATGAGGCCATGAAAGGCAAGATGAGGAGGCTAAAAACATGCCTCTTTGGGATATTATTGATGAGTGTTGGGATAGGCATCTAGATCCCCCCATACATGATGATGGGGAGGTCATTGAAGACCTTTTGATGTGCATGGAGAAGTTCTTTCCTGATGAGGCAGCTCAAAGTCACGTCATTGGTCAACTACGACATTATAGGGCCCCAGCAAATTTGTTTGCCTATTCTAATGTTATTCACAAAAGGAAGAATAGGCTATCAAGTACCCTTGATCAATTCATTAATTTTTCTCTCTTTTGTATGTTTAATTAAAATTTATTATAATTGGGCCCCCAAGGGTGTAGAACAGTTGGTGATAGGGTGCATTGTTAAGGCACTCCTTGTGAAGTCATGAGTTCAGACCTCGAATAGCCTATGAACCTGTGTAGGGGCAGTGTGGAGGCACCTGGAGGTTATAGTGGCAACAGACCAAAATCAACCCTGAATCACACGAGTACGAGCCCGTCCCAATCACCGATTCCTCCATAACCCAACTATTGATTTATCCAAATCCAAAAAATAAATAAATGATACTATATTATATTATATTTGTAATTTTGTATTGTCTTGACTCTTGAACACTTGCCATTTGCTTCTCTTAGGTCCTTGGTGGCAAAAGTTTGGCAGTGAAACATCAAAACTTCAAAAATCTGCCATTTGAATCTTAAGTCAAACTTGCGTTGATTCCAATCGCAAGTACAATTGGAGCATGTTTGAGAAAATACATTCCAAAGAGCACAACCAATTAGAACAAAAGCACTTAGTGTCCTTGTATTTGTCCATTACAACCTTTGACTTTGACAACAAGCTAATACAAAGTGAGAAAATTGAGACTTGTTCCAGTTCATCTAAGCATTGAATTTGAAAATTTGGTTTAATTCAGTACTACTAGTACTAAGTTACTAAATTACATGATGATGAAAAGTATTGATCATACAGCGATTGACCTCGACAATGTTGATCCTACATTAGATTGGCTTGTATCAGAGGAGGCTCAAGCAACCCATGCAGGCCAAGACATAGGAAAAACTTGTTACTTTTTAATATTTAGATGACTATTTAGATATTATAACAGATGCTTCCAGCTCCTGATTTTGATCGTGTTTGGAGTCTGGACTCATATCATATGAGAATGTATCAAATGAAATTTTGGGAACCTGTTGATAATGTGCATTGTATCGACACGATTTTATTCAAAATATCAATTAAAAATATATATTCTATCAAAGTAGGTGTATTTTTTTATATTTTGTGTTTGTCAAGTTTTCCCTCTACCTTGCCTGTTTGTCCTGACTTTTTCCTCATCCAAGTCAAACTCTTGGCTCTTCTGCCTTGCCGAGTTTTCCATGTTCATAGTCTGGTAACTTTGTTACTAAGCTTCAAATACAGCTGCAATATTGTGCACCTTAGGAACAGACTGCAGATACATTCAC
Source organism: Pseudotsuga menziesii (assembly GCA_001517045.1). NCBI lineage: Eukaryota > Viridiplantae > Streptophyta > Pinopsida > Pinales > Pinaceae > Pseudotsuga > Pseudotsuga menziesii. Next base: position 359,802 of record LPNX010964460.1, on the reverse strand, counting down.
CAAGCTTCTTGGTCGATAGATAAGTTTGTGAATTTTAGAGGTAAGATGGTTGTATTCTCCAATATGACTATGAAGGGAAGGTGATAAAGTAAATAAACAATGGCCATACTTAGTAATTTAATAGATGAAGTTCAGAAGTCGATTTGTAATAAAGTCAAGTTGTGATGACTAATTTTTATTTTAAGCCATCTTTAATGATTAGATATTGGGAATTATGGAGAAGATTATGCTCTCTCCAAAGCAGGTTTGCAGCTGGATACAGCCTACAGGTACTTGGCATGTCCAGGAGACAAAGGAGGATCAGTCCTCTGAGTACTTTCACTTGGAGTCTGGACTCATATCATATGAGAATGTATCAAATGAAATTTTGGGCACCTGTTGATAATGTGCATTGTATCGACACGATTTTATTCAAAATATCAATTAAAAATATATATTCTATCAAAGTAGGGGTATTTTTTTATATTTTGTGTTTGTCAAGTTTTCCCTCTACCTTGCCTGTTTGTCCTGACTTTTTCCTCATCCAAGTCAAACTCTTGGCTCTTCTGCCTTGCCGAGTTTTCCATGTTCATACTCTGGTAACTTTGTTACTAAGCTTCAAATACAGCTGCAATATTGTGCACCTTAGGAACAGACTGCAGATACATTCACCAAGCTTCTTGGTCGATAGATAAGTTTGTGAATTTTAGAGGTAAGATGGTTGTATTCTCCAATATGACTATGAAGGGAAGGCGATAAAGTAAATAAACAATGGCTATACTTAGTAATTTAATGGATGAAGTTCAGAAGTCGATTTGTAATAAAGTCAAGTTGTGATGACTAATTTTTATTTTAAGCCATCTTTAATGATTAGATATTGGGAATTATGGAGAAGATTATGCTCTCTCCAAAGCAGGTTTGCAGCTGGATACAGCCTACAGGTACTTGGCATGTCCAGGAGACAAAGGAGGATCAGTCCTCTGAGTACTTTCACACTTCATTTTTCTGATCAGACCCCAGGGTTTCTGGTTGATCTCATGATGCTGTTCACTACATTTTCAGATCTTTATGATGTTGTGCATGGAAGTTTTTAATATGTTTGTTGAATGTTGTTTCTTGATGTATAATTTATAAAGTTTCAGACAGTGTGAGGCTCATATGTGCTTTTTATATTAGCTGATAGGAGACTGATCGTTGGATGTTTTTGTGGAGCCCTTTTGTGTAAAGAGCTGGACTGTTAAATGGCATAATGCAAGGTATATTTGAGATACTGGATATGAGGTCCCCCTAGGGGAATCATGAAATGTGTACAGCATATGCAGAATGTACTTTTCTTTCTTTAATCTTTATGAAAGAAAATTACAATTTTTTTCAAAGGAAACAGGAAAAAAAATAGATATTGGGAATATGAAGTGATTATGTCTTTCGCTCCTTGAAGCTATGTAAAAGACTCTTTGGAATATGAATCAAAATCAAAATTGTTCTCTCTTCCAATTTTCTGTTTAGTGAATCTGCAGTTATTAATTCAATTATGTAAAATTTCCATAGATGCCATAATAAGTCATAACCATAACTAGCTCCAATGCTTAGCTCCAGCGGTCATGAGCCGGACTTGAGATCTCTCCCCCAATGTAGGGGAGGCCAATGGAGCAACTCCCTTCGGTTCCCCCGAGGCGAGGTGCTTGGAACTTATCCATCACCCCTCTTACACTATGTACCATTCTCAGAACGAGGAGAAGTGCCTGGGAGTTTCCCGAGTTAGTTTCCAAGGGGAAAAAAGTCACAACAATATTGATAATGATGTTAACGAGTGAAATATGGGCACCACTATAACATTCTAAAAATAGTCAGAACAGTGGTTCCAAGAACTCAAAATAGTGGCTTTAGACCAAAAAACTAACTAATTGATAATGAATGCATCCTGTGTTTAAAATCAAAACTTCAGATAGTATTTAAAGACCCGACCCAAAATTTCAAACAGATATTGTTCAAAGTCCCCACTCAAATTTAGAACTGCAATTCATTTTAAAGGTGCAATATATTTAGTATGCAGCCATGGCAAACCAGGGGGCATAACTGCAGTGCTGTGGAATCAGTAACACAAGATCACCAAAAGTGGCCATGATCCCAAAGGTGGGTGTTGACCAGTTAACCAGCTAAGGAGAAAGCTTGAAGCAAGGCTGCGAGGAATCGTTAGGGGACCCATCGAATCGCTCCCAATTCACGCTCCGGGAGGAATCGATGAGGAATCGTTCCCGGAAACGCAATTCCTCATCCGGGAGCGTTTTTAGGAATTGCGATTCCGGGGAAAAAAAATGCTCCCTGCCCATCTTCGGAATCTCCCTCAGCGATTCCGAGCAAAAAAAAAACGCTCCCTCAACGATTCCGCGCGTTCGGGAATTTTTTTCCCAATTTTCTCTATTTTGCAACAAATAAAAAAAATAGTGATTGGTTAGGGTTCAATTAGCCTTTATAAACACTAAGGATTCAATTAGCCTTTAATGGTGCCCCGTTAGGGATGAGAATTTTGGCTAATAATTTCAATGTTTGTGAATTTGCATTGCTATGAAGAAATTTTGTAAGTTTGTATACCTACCATAACATGAACTCAAGGAATATATTAGCTAGAGTTGGAAAGCAAAAGGATAGTTTTTGGATTTCACCCTCTTTACTAGACAATTTTGGACATATAAACAATCTTTTGTATCTCATTGTTGTATAATAAGGTTGCAACTCACTCAATTTTTATGAATATAATCAACACCATTTTTTGTTTTAAAAAAAAAGTAACATATTTATACATTTAAATTTAAATATTTGTATATAAATAACTAAAGATAATTTTAAAATATATTATATTTTGTTTTATTTTAATAGTCCTTATTTTCATTCCTATGAATGGATTTGGGGGTGCTTAGTATAATTCAACATTAGTTTGAACTATGTCAAATGAAATTGGGAAAATAGAACCTTGGTTGATTGTCATTTTGATTGGCTATCAAAGACAAAAGTCTCACCATATAAGGATCTTCCTTGTCTCTTTGTCTATGAATTTTGATGGGCTAGGAACTAGATGGTGCTCCACGGAAAGTAACTCACAAAAGCAAAAATAATACGAGTGAGACTATTATGAGATGATCATAAACCATTTCCAAAAGATAAGCCTTCTAGAGTCTTACTTAACCCTTGTATAAATCATCAAAGTCCTTGGGTTTCTTCGATGGAGATGCCACCCCCAAACACCAGCAGGTTTCCAGATGCAGGAGTTTTGCCTTTAGCTTCACAACGTCCGACAATCCGTGGGGGCCATTCATCTTTTTCTCGTGTTCCAGGATCACTTCCAGCAGCTCCTATTCCACCTAGAACACGAGAAAAAAATTGGAAGTTTCTCATGGCAAAAGGAAAACTTAGTAGATTACTAGATAGTATCATAGTACTTTGTATTTCATGTTTATTATGGCCTACTTTGAAGTTTAAACTTTAAATTGTTGATTGCATCTTGATTCTTATCATCTTATGATCTTACAACTCTTTGGTATTGATTCAGTGAATATGATATGATGATGCTTTGTTTCATTTCATGGTTGATGTTATCTGTTACACTGTTAGTGTTTAGAGTTTGTTGATGGCAAATATTATAAGTTGAAATTTGAAGGTTGATGATTGATCATTTGATGACAATGCTACAAGTCATAGTTCCTAGATGATTGATGTTATATGTGTATTAAATGGTTATATCTATGTTCTCTATAGCTAATTTGGCATAATACATGTTGTTTTCATATAAAAGCATCAAAATGTATTAAAATATCTATTATATAAAAAAACACTCCCAAAACGGAATCTTTTGAAAAATTCATTTTTCGCTCCCGCTCCCAACAGAGAAGGCTTGAAATATAAATTCAGATAAAAGAAACCCATGTACAACTGAGGATATGCCAGTATCTAGAAGTTTAAAACCCAGAGGAGGAATCAGCTTATCTGTGCATTCCTAAATGATCCAATAATCGTAAAGGAAAGGAAGAAAGGAAATGAAAGGATACAGCCCAAATAGTTTACGTAAGTTTGTTTGTACATTTGCGAACAGCTAAGGAGAAAGCTTGTAATATAAATTCAGATAAAAGAAAACCATGTACAACTGAGGATATGCCAGTATCTAGAAGTTTAGAACCCAGAGGAGGAATCAGCTTATCTGTGCATTCCTAAATGATCCAATAATCGTAAAGGAAAGGAAGAAAAGAAATGAAAGGATACAACCCAAATAGTTTACGTAAGTTTGTTACATTAGCAAACTTGTGTGAAAATGAAAGGATAGAGAAGAGATGAAAGGGCATATCCCAAACAGCATAGAAAAGAGTCAAGACCAATAGCATTGGAGGCCCTTGAACATCTCAGTTCTGATTCCTAAGCAGTAGTCTGCTCATTTTCAATTTTATTCACTATCTAATTTTCTGCAAACTTTTCATTGTTCCAGACTGTCCAGTATACCATTTAACTTTTCTCTTTTGGAAAATAAATCAGATCAGATTTCACTATTATCTGTGTAGTTTTTCCTCTCTTTTAGTAGCTAATGACCTATCTTAATGACTTTACAAGTTGCCAACTTTTCAACTTGTTTCGGCAATTGAATCCATCAAATCACCGCTTTCTGCTGCCTGATAACATGCATTGAACCAAATTAGAATTTACATAAGCTTTGCAAGTTATGTCAGTTTAGACTTCTGCTAGGAATGAATCTGGAAAAATTCAATATAATCCTGGGTTATTAACTTATTAGGACAACATCTTCAATTATCTCCACAGGTAATTAGATAACACTTTTAGGAGAAACCAACACCTAGAGTTACAGAAATATCTTACCTGAATAGTTAGAGATAGTAGTATGTGCAAGTTTGCAACACGACCTAGAAAATAGTAGATGTAAATTACATGGAGATATAGATCTATCTGAAGTGGCCCAAGAAATAGGTACTGTAGTTTTCTCAGTGATATAGGTCTTTAAGCTATAGGTTTCCCACAAAACTGTGGGTATTCCTTGCTGGTTACCCCAAACGCAATGTAAAAGAAACAGAGAGCCTGTTCACCGTCATAACTTCAACTTGCTATAAATATCCAACTGCTACCACTCACTTCTCTTACATTTATCCCATTGCTTAACTGGCCATAGAAACCTAAGCTTGGGACTGCAGCTAAATTGTGTTAAGAAATTTTAACAATCAGTACCAGATTTAATTATAAAGGAGCAAGTCACCTTTATTTAATTACAGCCACTCTGCATAAAGTGACATTTCAGATGGATCAAGTCAAAAAGCTTTAGCTGAACAAGTTAAAATAAGAAGATAAAATCAGTTTTAAATACATAAGATTTTAGCACTATGAGGAAGTACTAGAATCTGTAATGTTCTGTACATCTTCGCACCTATACCAAGAACAAGTCAAGTCAAGCTGAATGTTAAATAATTTCAGCTTCAGACAGGATTCATTAATGAAATTCTGTCAGATAAACTAGATAAAGATTTGACTAGTTCTGTGTAGCTCATGGCCTAGTTGAGAGATTTTGCAGGTTGTGAAGGAAACTAAAAACACTTATCTAAAGTTTAAACATAACATACTTCGGATCATTTGACACAATATTAATTAAAAATTAAAATAAACTTAAAACTGGTTTATTTAATTTTTAGAGCATTCTGTTATAACAGATCTGTTAAAGCTAATGGCAAATAACTTTTAACTAAATATTAGGGTACTTGGGCTAAATGGCAAATAACTTTTAACTACATATCTCAAAGTATGATTTTATTACTTAAAGATAAGTCCAACCTCTCGGACAATTTGAAGCAGCCATTCATCTAATTGACTTGGAGATAGAAGAAGGTTGTGCAAAGGAGTACTTAGATACTCTAGGGTTTAATATTCACTAAATGTATCGACAGATTGTGAGGAAAATGAAAAGAATTTATCTAATCTTAATTTGTCTACTCCCGCATCGTAACGCTACGCCTTTCAATTTCCCTGTGTTTCATTTCTCTAAAGAAAATCCAAATTGACAACGACCGATGCCTGTTTTAACATTTCTTTCATCTCAGAGTTTACAACAGTTGTCAACGTAAACAAAACAACTGCAAAGACGGATAAGAACCTATCCACACCGCACCACAGCGGCAACTGGCAAGGGCCTGAGACCTACAGTTACGGTGGGATGGATGAGTTGCAGTTTCGATCCCGCTCTTGGAAAGGGTGCTCGCGAAAAAGCGAACAGTACGGACAGGTATTTAAACGAAGTCCCAAATTTGATGATGAGAGTTCTTCCTTAGGTTATCATTATCCACTCGCTATCCATTACAAAACTAGCATAAATGAAAAAAAAATCTACAAATCCGCATTGCATACTGTGTTGGATAAGATCCAAAACCTAGAAAGAGTTTTCAAGGGCATTAAACGAAAGCATTTACCTCCAAAGCCGCGTTTTTGCGCTTCTCGTAGAGCTTGTCCGCGAGGTTTCGCAGCACGGACGCAGGGAGAAGGGACGATATATCGGTCATTCTGTCGCCGTTGGGAGAAGATAATAATAATGATAATGATACCAATTTGGGGCAGCATATATGTGCAAGGAAAGCCGTGCACCTGCTCCCCCAATTACTCACCACGGTCGCTCCCGTCACCGCACGCTTCTTCCTCGTCCTTCAAGGCCACCGATGTAGATAACAAGAGCACCAAAACTCATTTTCTTTTTCAAAAGCGCGGTATTTATGAAGATCACGAGGCCGAGTCAAACCTTGACACCGATATAAAGATCACGCGGACGAATCAAACCCTGGCGTCCGCTCTCGACTGATACCCGGAAATTAAAAGCATAAAGTAATTAATATAAAACCGAGTCTAAGACCGCCAGAAGCCAAAGGATAAAGCCCTCCCTGCGCAGAATACGAGCAGATCAATGGATGTAGATTCCTCAACGCCGCTACCCATCTGGCCTCTCCATGATACCAGGGGTCTTTAAGCAACAGATTCTTTTGGCGCGTTTGCCCTCTACGCAGACTGATCGCCTCGGGCCGTTTTCGTCGAGTGGCGCTGTGGTGAACAGGGGGATCTGGAGAGCAACTACCTGTTAAATGAATCTTTATTATAGTTTTTGGTCTTGATCATCACTGAAATAGAGACATAAAGACTACCATTTACAGTTACAGTTGTATCCCCTGATTGCCAATTTGTATTTATTCTATAACTTCCTCTAGTTGTATCCCCTGATGCCAATTTGTATTTTATTCTATAACTTCCTCTATTTGGTTCCTACTTTTTTCATGCCCATTTGCATTTATTGTAACATTTTCCCATTTTTGGCTTTTTCACTTCAATCTCTGCCGCCATTTTTATCTATTCATATGTTCCAACGTATTGCCCCTTTCCTTCTAAAACACCAATTTTTTATCCACCATTTTTTATCCATTGTAATTTATTCATATGTTCCAACGTATTGCCCCTTTTCTTCTAAAAGACCAATTTTTTATCCACCATTTTTTATCCATTGTAATTTGTTCCAATGTTTCGATACTCACTTAGTCAACTATGCCAAATTGATTCTATCCGAATCCAAATAATATAAAAAATAATTAATAACAATGTGTGGAAAATTATTTTTTGGATTGTTTAAAAAAATTATTATCTTGCACTGGAAACACATTGTGTAAATTAAAAATATGGTTCATTATTTTAAATAAATTTATTATTTAAATATTATAATCTTATTTTATTTTTATTTTTATTTAGGTTTATAGTAAAAACGCATATATGAAATTTTTAAATGAATATTTAATGTTCAACTCAAGTAAATCTTTCAAAGAACAAATTCATAACTTTGGACTTGTATTTTTATCTTAAAATAATAATAAAAATTTCCTGAGTAAAGATTTTATTTTGTGAGCAACTCCCATTCTCATTCCTTTTCACAAGGTTTGAACTTGACTTAATGGATCCTAAACCCAACCAACTTATCTACACCTCATTGGTAAATCATTATTAAATTAAGCGTGGTATTAAATTAAAAATATGGTTCATTATTTTAAATAAATTTACTATTTAAATATTATAATCTTATTTTATTTTTATTTAGGTTTATAGTAAAAACGCATATATGAAATTTTTAAATGAATATTTAATGTTCAACTCAAGTAAATCTTTCAAAGAACAAATTCATAATGTTGGAGTTATATTTTTATCTTAAAATAATATTTTTTTTTCCTTGGTAAATATTTTTTTGTGAGCAACTCCCATTCTCATTCCTTTTCACAAGGTTTGAACATGACTTAATGGATCCTATACCCAACCAACTTATCTACACCTCATTGGTAAATCATTATTAAATTAAGCGTGGTATTTTATTTTTTTAAGCTATGTCTTATGCACTCAATTGTTCTTTCTTTTCTACTTTTTAAGATTATGGTTTTTTATCTTGCCTTATAAGCTTCTTGTTAAGTTGGGTATAGGTTCTTTATTAAAAAAAATTAATAAAGTTTGATTATTTATTTTAATTTTTAAAATTTATTTTAGAATTTTTTAAATTATATTAATTGAGTTTTGTTTCCATGCATTGGATTTTGGGTTATCCACATGCTTTTTATTTTCAATAAACTTTTAGTTAATAAAAAATTATTTTAAATTTTAATTCAAAACAAATCAAATTTTGTTTGTTTATAAACATTAATATTTATCATTTTTTAATATTAAACTAATTAATTCAAAATATAAATTTCATAAAACTTTTTTTAATTAATATGAAAATTTGTCATTTTTTATCATCTTGTCAATATATTTAAAATTAAAATTAATTTAAAAATAAACTCATCCTATTTTAAAAATGAACTCATCTTCAATCTTTCTTGTAATTTTCTCATGCAATTTCGTTGAGTTGCAATTCATAAGAATACACCAATTTTGTTGAGTTGCAATTCATAAGAATACAGAACTAGTTAGCTATAAGGGAAGCCATAAAAAGCACCTAAGACCCTTGATTGATTTGTATGGCCAAATTTGTAATATGACATTTAGGATAAGAGCCTTCATTTGTATGGTCAAATTTGTAATATAACATTTGGGATTTATTTTTAATTTAATGGAAAATATTTAATTATTTCTAATGGA
>LPNX010964460.1:337707-348029 GCA_001517045.1 Pseudotsuga menziesii | reverse complement strand
TCCTAGCTGCTGCATGACTTAATTCAAGGTCCAATTTGAGATCTGAAGACGTCTCAATTCTTCGCCCAGCTTCCTTCACTGGAATATGATCATTTCTTCCTGGAATCGCCACTCCTGGCCTGAGGAAAATGGCTGGATAATCTCCTTGTACGATTCTAGCATAAATATCCATCATTTCTTTCGAGCTCTTAAGGAAAGGCCAAGAATTAAAGCAGAGCAATTTATTCAGCATGTTTCTAAGCGATCTCTTCCCCGGTGGCAGTTCGATTCTGTTCCTATACTTGCCTTCAGGGCAATACCAGGATCATTTTCCCATGATTAGTGAGAAGTTCCCCCTTGCTTAATAGAACTCCATCGTTTGCAGCTGTATCAGCTGCAGAGTTTAGCTTCCGGAGAATGTGGTATATCTCTACATGCTTGAACATCAGGATAATCCTTTTTATTCGATTCAGAGTTTGTCTTAGATGAAGATTTGAGATTCTGGAGCTTTGATTCAGGGCTTGGATGATGATCCTGGAGTCACCGAAAACTGTTAGCTCATTTATTCCCATGTTTTTTGCTTGGATCAGTCCCTGCCATAGAGCTAAACCTTCCGCCTTATTATTGGATTCGGTGCCTAGACCCCAAGAATACTTTAACAATAGGTTGTCTTCAGGGTCATAGATCACCCCTCCTCCTCCCGCCTCCCCTGGGTTTCCTTTCGAAGCCCCGTCAAAGAAGAGAGAGTTCCTGTTCAGCTTCTTCCTCCAATCCTTAAACTCCCCTGGTTCTTTCCTGATTTCCCACATGGCCAGCTTTGGAGATTTTGGGGAGTAGTGGGGGGCTTTCAGCAGATCTGGATTTAAACTAGACAGCCATACTTCTTCAGAAGCCTGCAGCGTTGTATTGGAATATTGCTCCCCTTGGAACTTAAGAGTGTCCCCCAGGAGACTTTTGGCTTTGGAGACAACCTGTTGAGGAGAGGAGGAGAGTCCTTTGAAGATGCGATTGTTTCGTTCCAGCCAAAGTTTCCATAAAATGAATTTAGGCATAATCAGCCAAGCATAAGCAATCTTGTCCTTTTGATGAGAAACGAATGGGGATGTGCGGTTCCAGTGACAGAAGAAAGAAGGGATATCCGTGGGAGTAGCGACCTGCATCCAGGGCGTGGTAGCCAGTCTCCAGACCTCTTTTGCAAAAGGGCAATCAAAAAACAAATGGAGAGACTTCTCTTCCTCCTTTAGGCAAAGTGAGCATTGAGATGGTCCTTCCCAACCTTTTTTCTGAAGATTTTCTGCAGTCAATACGCTGTTGTGAGCTAGCAGCCAACTGAAGTGGTCCACCTTTGGCATAGATTTTAGTTCCCAGATACTCTTCCAGACTTCTGGATTTGTAGGAACATTTGGGATTGCCTTGAGAACTCTGTATCCTTCTGCTACCGTGTAGATTCCTGAATGTGATCCCCATCCTCTGCGATCCTGAAGATTGAGAGCCACCGGCGCTTTTCCATGCAAAAGAGATAGGAATCGGAGTTGGTCGTTGAGGAGATGTTGAGGGCAGTCCGGCAACGCCCAATCCAGCCAGCCCCCTGTCCCGTCCTCTCTCCAAAGTGAAATATCAGCGAGGGTGATTTTTCCTTCAGCATCCAAGTGTCTCTTGAATGCTTCCATTCCTGGAGTAAGCTTATGGGGTGGCTGACCCACAATTGAGTCCTCCCATATACGGATTTTTTGCCCATTTCCAGGAATCCAAGTTAACTCCTCTAAGAAGAATGGTAGTGCTTTTTTACAGAGGGAGATCATCGGGGAGCCTTTTAAATTAAAAGGGGTCGTGTCCAAGCAACGAATCCTTGTTCCTGTAAAGTACTTTTTCCACATTACTTGTTTACTCCAGGTCGATTTTCCTGAGACCAGATTCCACAAGATCTTAGCTCCAAGGGCTAAATTTTGAGCCTTCAAATCCCTCAAGTGCAGACCTCCTTCCAAGGATACCGTGATTTGTTGATGGGATAAATAGATTTCATTTTATCCATTTTGGTTCAATTTTGTTAAGACATATTTTGGGTTGGATGTTTGGCTAACGGTTTGCTCGACCTACCATCCACGAAAGTGGAGAAGTTTGTTAAGATTTCTTGTGAGTATGTGGAATTTCCTTGATTCCTTTGGAATAGCAGGAAAACGTGAAAATAATAATAATAATAATATTTTGGGTTGGATGTTTGGCTAACGATTTGCTCGACCTACTATCCACGAAAGTGGAGAAGTTTGTTAAGATTTCTTATGAGTATGTAGAATTTCCTTGATTCCTTTGGAATAGCAGGAAAATGGTTTACGTGAAAATAATAATAATAATAATAAGTTTCTAAATTTCCTATATTAAAATTATATATATTATTTTTTCCTTCTCACTTACTTGTTGAAATATTCAAAATAAAAATTAAAGTATTTCATTTTCTTCTTATCAAGAAAATATGAAAACTTCACGACCAACTTACATTTTGGAATTTTCGAGTTAAAAGATTTAAAGTAATATGATTTGTTCTTATCGATTAAATATGACAAACTTCCCGAATATAAGGCCTGAAATAGGGAAAATTCATATTGGTGTACTGCTAAAGATTTGGGTATTGTTAATGTTTAGGCAAATGAATGGGAGGATTACATCAACAGTCTCAACTCCGCTAGATGTAGATTTACTGAGAATCAAGATACACTTATCTGGATCTCTAATCCATTGACAGGTACAAATACTGCTAAATCTGCTTATCAAGTTATTGTTCAAGAGGTTAAATGTACAGTTCAGGATTGGTGGTATAAAGTACTTTGGAAATGGAAAATTCCCATAAAAATGGAATGCTTCATGTGGTTTGCTTTACAAAATTGCCTTAAAACTTGGGATAATTTATTAAAGAGAGGATGGTGCAGACCAAATATTTGTTCCCTATGTAAAAGTGATTCTGCGTATGTTGATCATATTCTGGTTAGCTGTAATTTTACCTTAAAAGTCTAGAAAAAACTTTGTTCTACTCTTAATATAACACAAGTATGGGGGAATCAGATTTTGATACAAAATGCTATCAATTGCATAAAACTTGCAGAGACTTCTACACTCTTCCTGCATTTATCTCATGGAAAATTTGGAAGGTTAGGAATGTGTGTGTTTTTTAAGAATATTTGTAGGATATAGATATAGTTTGTATGCAAATTATAAACTTGGTTAAAGAATACAATACAAGGGAAGTAAAAGAGTGCAGACCCATAATTTCAAAAGCAATTCATCAATTCAATGGAGCAGTTGGTTTTTTTGATGGAGCTACAAAGGATGGATATTGTGCGACAGGTGCAATCTTACATCTTAACGATTCTCATAGGTTTACTTTCATATTACAGTGTGGTACTAGATCCAATATGAAGGCTGAGTTACTTGCATTGTGGTGTCCCTGTAAGATGGCCTCTATATTTGGCATTGTTACTCTTGTGGTGTATAGGGTCACTATTAAATGTGCTAGAGGTGAATATCATCTAAATGTAGTAACATTACTTCCTTGGTGCAACCAGATCCATGAAGAATTGAAGAACTTCACACATATCTATTTTTACCATATATGTAGGGAGCAAAATTAGTTGGTAGACAATTTGTCCAAGTTTGCACTGGATGGTGAAGAAGGGATCCTCTTTTGGGAGGAAATTACGGAAAATTCACGAACAAATTTGGGATCACAATATATTTTTGGTTTATATATTTTATGTATTTGGATAAGTCTGTATCTAGAGGGATATATGTCCTTTTATGGGTATTTTGTGTCTTGGTTGGAGATAACTCTCAGCTTTTTTATACTTTGGACTAAACAATCAATATATAGTCTGTACTTGAAAATTTTGTACTTTTTTATTCATATTTGAATATCATAAGTATGTTTTTTTCTCTGAAAAAAATAAGGCCCAAGGCCACCCAACCACATTTGATGGGAAACAAACTATATATGTATTAATATTGGAGATGTTTAAAAATTCGACCATTTGGGTTAGACAGCCATTTTTTCCCTGAATTTGATGTTTTTTATTTTGCAAAATCGAAATGTAACTATGTTTTAATCTCAATTTTGATGGTAGAAATAGATTCAACACCCTCAAAAACCCTTGGAACACCCAAAAGTCCAAAACTGTATAACTATAACCTAAATTTTAAAAAATTTCAATAGAATTTTTAAAAATTAAACTATACGATTAATATTAACACAAGCTTCAAAATTGAATGGAAAAATCAAATCTAGAGATAGATGTGATACTTGCTATACTATGGGCGGTGTGGAGAGAGCATAATAGGTGCATATTTCAGGATGTTGTTTCTAATCCCGATAGGGCGGGATTGAAGGCTTTAAGCTGGTTACATGCTTGTGACTCTCTTTAGAAGAAGAAGAACATTAGAGATTGTCACATTCCATGGGAGGATCAGCTTGAAATAATTGGATTTTTCGATGGCGCACAACAAGATGGCCTTTGCAGGGCAGGTATGGTAATCAGAATAAGAAATAATCTATCTTACAGATTGTGGATGGAGGCTAGCAAAGGAACAAACACTAAGGCTGAGCTCATGGCTCTTTGGGGATTGCTCTATTTTGCCAAGAAAAAGGACATTTTGGATATCACGATTCCGGGAGATTCGAAAGTCATTATAGAATGGGAAAAAGATTTCTATTCTTTGCATACAATGGAGCTTCAGCATTGAGCCAGAAGGACAAAATATATCATTTCTACTTTTCAGCGGATTACTTTCAGGCATATTTATAGAGAACAAATTTTGAAGCTGATGGATTATCTAAACTTACCTTAAGGGAGGAAATGAAGAACATTACTTGGGAACTGCTTCTGGAGGGAGCCAGGATTGACCAGGGTAGTTTGAGCATACTTTAGTTGCTCTTGAAAGACCTCCACAGGACATTAGTTTTCTGCTGTAAATAGCAGGCACAAATGAGATACTGACTTATAAAGATTGTAATCATAGATTGGTGAAATATAGATCACTATAATCTGTAAAAAAAAACTATAACACAGCTTTAAAATTTATATAAAGTTATTTTTTTCGATGTGAAAAAAAAATTATTTGCGATTCTACACGTTCTTATAATACATATATACTCGAGCGAAAACTAGCTATTTGCCACCTAGCTGTCTTCGTTAACCCTCCTCTAATGCCATACAACTTGTTGATGTTTTATTATTGTTGTTAATTCGTGTTAAAAATATAAAAATTGTAGTGATGACAAATCAAGAGAAACAATGAAAGTAAATTATTTAAATTGTATTTTATTATTCATAATAAATATGTATATATGATTGTGAGATAGTGAAACTCGAAACGTCGAATGCTTTATTAATTTTATTTATAAATAAAATTGTTAATTATTTAATTAATTTATATATATATTTTAAATAAAATTGTTAGTTAATTTATTGTTTATATATAATATTAAAATAAAACTGTTAATTAATTTTTATTTTTTTTTACTAAAACGGTTATGGGGTTTTTATATTAACTTCTGGCTAAACTGCTGCCAGCAGCATTACATACGGTAGTTTTGATCCAGCATATACATTTTGTCCATAGATACACGGGCATAGTCATACTGATAGCTCCTTTTACAAAATTTCCGGACTTTGCTAAACAGAGACAGGAAATTCCTTAATAACGCATACATAATACAAAGAACTAGTCTGGAAGGGGAAAACTGAGCCGAAAGGAGAGAGTTCGGTTGCGTTTGGCTATAGGCCTGCCTTAGTGTTCTACCTTCGGTTTCTTGCCATGTTCCTTGAGCAGTTCCTCTACCTTCTTCTCCAGTTCTGCCATCCGGTTCCCTATTCCGCTGGAGATGTTGGCAAGGTCCTTCATATTTGTCATGTTGTCCTCGAAGATTTCCTCGCGGAGTTCTTTGAGCTCCTGGTTCATTGATTCCCAGCGGCTTGTTCCGGTTTTTTGCATCCTTGTCTGCTTGACCCCCAGCCTATTTAGTGCATTCTTCACCTCGTCCAGTTCAATTTGCATCTGAGTGAGTCTTGCCTCGAACTGCAGGGATGACGAGCTTGCAGCCATCTTGACCGGCGCGACCTTCGATCAAACTAGCACTATGCGCGTCCTCTGTGAGAATTCGGGCGATCCCTTCTTCAATCGACAGAGCAGCTTCCGATGAGCACCAAACAAGATGTGGCTTCCTGAAATAGGCACGGGCATGCCTTCCTCTCAATCCTTTAATCAGATTCTCGTCGATTTCCTTAGATTGTCGCGCTGGGTACTTGTCTCCCTGGAGTATGTAGATTGGAGGCTCTTCCCAATGTTAGCAGTGCCTGTACTGGGAGAGCAAGAGCCATGTGACTGATCTGAAGGCTCTGTTCTATTTTTGACTTGACCCTGTACTTGTCTTTCCTCGGTTGCCTCTTTCCTGCAATCCTTTGCTTTGGTAAACTCTCTGTCTAGAATCGAGTTGCTCTCTCTTTTGATGTGAGACTTCCTTTTGTCCCCCTCTCCACAAATGTTAAGGGATGGGCTCATGCTTCTCGGTCCCATTGACGAGGATAACTCCCTTGCTCAGGGAGGCGCCTTTGTTGGCTTCGTGATCCGCCATCTGGTTGAGATTTCTAAGGACGTGATAACACTTAATTTCATCAAATTCTTTCAGTTGGGCTATAACCTTCCTGTGGTAGTGAGCGAGACCCATGTTGTTAGGGGCCTTATTCAGATTGAGAGCTTGGATGATGACCCTAGAATCCCCTATGACAACCAATTTCTTTATGGAGAGTCTTCTGACTTGAGCCAATCCTTGCCAGATGGCTAGAATTTCGGCTATGTTGTTGGTGTTTTGACCCAGCCCCTAGGAGAAGTTGAGGACCATTTTCCCTGAGATGTCGAGCAAGACCCCTCCACATCCCGCAGGCCCGGGGTTCCCTTTCGAGGCCCCATCCACATGTAGAATATGCTTTTCCAGAGAAGATCTCCACTTTAAGAATTCTTGCTCCTCTACCCTTATTTCCCAAGGGGAGTAGTGCTCGGAGGTATTCTTGGTTCTGGCAAGAAGGGAGGGGTCTAGATCATGAAACCAACTGTACTCTTCTTTGTCTGGAGATACCTCATTGGTGATCTTTGGGTTTGAAGCTACCACCTCTCCCAGAAGCACTTTCACTTTGAGAGCAACTTGGTGCGGCGTCCTCGCCAAGTCCCTGAAGATCCTGTTATTGCGTTCCAGCCACAATTTCCAACAAATGATTTTTGGCACCCACATCCAGCACTGCTTTAGCAACTTCAACTTGGAGAAGGAGAAGGGGGCTAACTTAGGCCAGTAGGCAAACAAAGAGGTAATAGAAGGTGGGAGGGTCAAGTTCAATTGACCAAGAAAGATATTCCATAGATCCACAGCAGAGGGGCACAGAAGAAAGATGTGAACCGAGGATTCCTCATGACAGGCACAAAGAGGGCATCTTGAGGGCCCTTCCCAGCCTCTTTTTAAAAGGTTGTCCCAGGAAAGGATACTATCGTGCAAAAGGGACCAGTAGAAAAGATCAATTTTGGGCAGGGAGGGATGAAGCCAGAGATTTTTCCAAACAGCAGGGTCGGGGGCAACCCAAGGGATAGCCTGTAGGGCTGCATAGCCAGCAGAAGCTGAGCAAAAGCCAGACGACGAGCCCCATCCTCTTTTGTTCTTATTTTTGGTCAAGGAGGGGGTAAGCCCTTGAAGGGCATCCAAAAGGGAGCGAGCTTCATTTTCTAAATTATGCGGGAAGTCCCCCAGGTCCCACTTATGCCAAGAGTCATCCTGGTTCCAGACAGATAAGTCCCAAAGGGTAACTTTGCTTTTAAAGTGGAGCCAATTTTTTATGTTGTCCATCCCTTCCAATAGCTTTAAGGGGGCCTGCCCTAAAATGGAGTCCTCCCAGAACTTGATTTTGTTGCCATTCCCCGAGATCCAGGTGAGTTTGGAGGTGATCAGATCAAGGGATTTCAGGCAGAGAGAAAGAATGGGGGAGCCTTTTCTAGTCCAAGGGGGGCGATTAAGGCACCTTTCCTTGTGACCACATAAGTATTTAACCCTGAGGGTTTTGGAGCTCCAAGTGGATTTGCCTCTTATCATTTTCCAAAGGATCTTGCCTCCCATTGCCAGGTTCTGAGTGGCCACATCTTTGATTTGCAGCCCTCCTTCCCACTTTGGGGCTTTGACCTTATCCCAGCTGATTAAGTGCATTTTTCTCCCTTCATTTCTTCCCCCTTCCCAGAGGAATTTTCGCAAGAGGCTATCAATGTCTTTCACAATACCTTTCGGGGGTAGAGGATCGAAGCTTGGTAGACAGAAAGGGAGGTAAGAATATAATTTATGAGGATTGTTTTCCCTGCTTTGTTTAGCCAGGTTGCTCCCCAGGTCATAATCTTGGCCTTTAGTTTGTCCAACAGAGGCATCCAAAGGCTTCTTCTGGGAGCTGCTTTGACTAGCGGAATTCCTAGATATTTAATGGACTCCCACATGGAGGTCCCTTCCATATCCAGCGCCCTGGATATGTCAATCATTTCTATGGGAGGGCAGTTCCAACCATAAATTTTGCTTTTTCTCAGGCTGATTTCGCTGCCTGACATTTCAGTGTAGGCATCTAGCTCTTTCTTGAAGGATCTTACCATGGAAAGATTGGCCTGGCCCAGGAGGAGAGTATCGTCTGCAAATTGAGCATGGTTAATTCTCTTGACTCTAGGAGAGATTGAGACCTGTTAGAGAGAGAGTTGTTGAAGGCTCTTATCCAGTTGGAAACTTAGCACCGACGCTTGGATGACATAGAGCAGGGGGGGTAGAGGGCAACCCTTCCTGAGGCCCCTAGAGGCTTGAAAGAAGTCAATCGGTCTCCCGTTAACCAGGGGGGCGATCCACGGCCCCAAAATACAGGCTCTAACCCTTCGAACCAACTGGGGGTGAAACTCCAATTTGAGCATCACAGCAAAGAGGAAATTCAACCGAACTCTATCAAAGGCATTAGCAAGATCCAATTTGATTATCATACCTTTCTCCTTCCTTCGGCAGCTTGAATGAATTGCCTCTTGAACAAGAATAATATTGTCCTGAATTTGTCTTCCCTGGATGAAGCCCCCCATGGTTCTCCGGGATAATCCTGGGGAGGGCTTTTTTTATTTTGTTTGCTATAACTTTGGTGATGATTTTGTACCCCGTATTGCAAAGCGAGATAGGAAGGTATCTGTAGAAGCTTTGGGCTCCTTTCTCTTTGGGAATTAGAGCTAGAAAGGAGGAGTTGGTGCTCCCTCCTATTTTGCTGCAGTTCTGGGATTTCCTCACCATTTTAACCAGATCTTTTTGGATGATATCCCAGCAAGCTATGTAGAATTTGGCCATGAATCCGTCAGACCCGGGGGCTTTGTCAGGGTTCATTCCTTGGAGGGCTGTGCTGATCTCCTCAGAAGTTATGGGGGTTGTCAGCCTTCGATTGTCATTCTCATTGATAAGCGTGGGAACCACAGTGAGCGGATAGTGATCCGGTCTAGGAGGTGCCACCATCTCTTCTATAAACAGATTTTTGTAAAATGAGTGGGTTGCATGCTTGATCTCATCAAATGTTTTAAAGGTATGCCCCTGAAAATGGATCTCTCTGATAGTGTTGTGATTCTTTCGAGATTTAGCTTGCTTATGGAAGAAAGAGGTATTTTTATCTCCTGCCTGGAGCCATAGACTTCTTGCCTTTACGCGCTAGTATTCTTCTTCTCTTCTAAGAGCTTTGTGAAGAGCCTTTTGCAGATCTAGCTCAACATTCAGCAATTTCGGGGTGACCAGAATAGACTCCATTTGTAACTGGTGATTTCCCACAGCTCTTTGGGCTTTCTTTTTTTCAAGGATTGGGGAGGGTAGGTTCTTTGCCTAATTTTTGAGTTCAGCTTTGAGCCTTCTCAGCTTTTCTTCCCAAATGAAGAAAGGAGAACCCGAAACACTCTTCTGCCAGGACTTCGAAACAAGCTCGTAGAAGCCATCCATGGAGACCCATAGAGAGCTGAAGCGAAAGGGGATCGAGCCCAAGTTTTCTCTAGGGGACAAGGTGAGGGAGATGGGCTTATGGTCCGAGGTGCAAGCTTGAAGGATTTCAGAGGTGGCAAAGAGGCCAAGGGTCAAGAAAGAGGAGTGAACTAGGAACCGATCCAAGCGAGCTGCGATGTGCCCCGGTCCCACTCTTTTATTGGTCCAGGTAAAATTGCCTTTGCTGGGTTTAATATCCTCCAGATCCCAATTCAGCATGATGTCTTCTACCGATTCCCTTGCCGGGTCTCTTACTGGAGAGCCTCCTTTTTTTTCCTAGAGGGCAAGAGTG
>LPNX010964460.1:326637-337481 GCA_001517045.1 Pseudotsuga menziesii | reverse complement strand
CCAGAAGGTGGCTAGACCTCCTGAGGCTCCCCTGGCGCTTACGGCTCTACCTTCTCCTTTTTTCCAGAAATTTTTGCTAGCCTGGATGGTCTCAGGCTCTTCCATTTTTGTCTCCTGGATCAGAAGAACATCCGGGGAAGTCATTCTGACTAGATCTTTGACTGATTCTTCTTTGGACTGACTTCCCATCCCTTTGCAATTCCAGGAGACGTACTGCATTAAGAACCAGAGGGGGGTGGGTGGCTCCTTTCGAAGCCTTGCCTTTTTTTGAGGATCTAGTTTCCATCATATCCGGAATGGTTTGCTGGACTCCTGCTGTAACGTCCCTGTATGATTTTTCCTCCCCTTTTTTTTTTCTTTCTGGCTTCCTTCCTCTAGGGGCTTTCTCAGGGGTTCCAACAGAGCTGCTAGTTTCTGTGGCCCCCTCGTCTGAATCAGCTCCGGTTTCGAAGCCTAGAGAGATATGCTCCTCATCCGACTTCATAGGATCTTCTGCGGGAGAGGTTCCATTGGCCGGGATCGGGTTTTCTGAGGGAGGCGGGGACTGAGAAACTATATCGATGGGCTCTTTTTCAGCTTCCTTTGGATTTTCAGCAACTTCTTTCAAGGGCTCCTTCGAAGGACTTGGCATTGGAGATGATGGTTGTTTCGCCTGCCTAGGCCTTGGATCTTTGGGTTTTGGGCCTATTTTGCTTTTATTCACCCTTTGCCATCCTTCAGCATCTTCCTTTTCTGGGGTTTGGTTCTTTGGACAGTTCCTCTGAAAGTGTCCATGCTCTTGACAGGTTCTGCATTTGAAGGGGAGGTGTTCATAGTCCACTTTCTGGTAGTGAGACCAGGTGCCGACAGACAACTTCACTGCCTCCGGGAGCCCTGCCTCCAGGTCAACTTCTACACATATCCTGGCACAATTGTATATGGACTTATTGTCTGCTTTATCAACG
Organism: Pseudotsuga menziesii; assembly: GCA_001517045.1. Taxonomy (NCBI): domain Eukaryota; kingdom Viridiplantae; phylum Streptophyta; class Pinopsida; order Pinales; family Pinaceae; genus Pseudotsuga; species Pseudotsuga menziesii. The sequence goes on along the minus strand of LPNX010964460.1, from coordinate 336,537 downwards.
AATTTCCCTATTCCATTCCCTATCATCTGCAATGCTTCATAATTCCAACAATGAACCGGCAGGTTGGGGAGCCTGACCCATACAAGTACCTCCTTGGGCAGGTCCACGATGGGATCAAAATCCGGGGTCCAACGGTTCAGATACAGCCATTGGGTTCCCATAAAATACGGTCCATTTCTGAAAATGAGATCCTTATCCTCCTTATTTATAAACTCAAAGAGAAAGTAGCCACTGCTCAAGGGGTAGCAGGTAACTCCTTGCTTGAGATGGGGCTTCCAGTTTATTTGGATCCAGTCATCGATGGTTTTTGCTAAGGGCCAAAGCCCCATGAACTAGCCAACCAGCCCTCTCTTAGAGAGAGCAAGGGCTATCTTCACTGATTGCGTCTCTGGCAGGGCGATTTCTGGGATTTCATCTAGCTTTTTTATGAATTTTGGAAACGAAGGGGGGACTTTGCGCTTACCTCCGCTGGCAACCAGCCTCCTGAACGCATCCACCTCTGAGGACGGAGGGGGGGGGGGGATTCCCCACCCCCAGGGGCGACCATTGTCGCTGGCTGAAAACCCTAGGTGCTCGCTCCTCCGCTCTCCTCGCACGCTCGCTCCTCAACAAAACTCTTCCCAAAATGTTAATTAATTTATTATTTATGTATTAATGTTAATATATTTTATATAGTTAATTGTGTAAAAATAATTAACTTATAACAAATAGTAAATATCACTAAAATCATTAATTGTATTCAACTTTTTGAACATTGCATGCTCTTTTTTAGTGAGAAGTTTTGCATTTACTTATAATAAGCTCATTATCTCTTTTATGAGTCGAAGTAAAAAGCCACAATTACAAAACCCACTTAAGAAATCTCCAAACACCTAAAATTGTTCTTAATACTTAAAGCCAGGTTATAATCACATTTCCAAATGTGGGTCACCCATTTCTCTCATTGCTTTAACAAAAAAAAACTATAACTTATTTCAAACGTCTAATCATTTCACTATGTCACAACTGTATCAGGTTGTTTGACTTCAAGAAGCGATTCTGACTTCCATTTAAAGAGATGAATGTATAGATATCTTAATTGATGGATGATTTACAAATGGGTAGGCCACCTTTAAATATGGTTGGCCATTTACATGGAGGGTCATGTCCTCGTATTTACAATTAATGTTCCATTAATTATACTAAACTATTATTAATTATCATTTGATTTCCTATTTATCTTTGTAACATTGCCTTCCCCTTAGGAAAGCTTTGTCCTCAAAGCTTAATTTTTATGATGTCGTTCTTTATTCTCTTTCTGTGTTGGTATTAGAATCAAACGAGATTTCTTCTGCATAGACTTGTACTTCTTTTCCATTGATGATTTTGCAATGTACTGTCTGATAATCCCTACATTTATGGCCTAGGATCAAGTCACCGCATCGATGATATGTGTTTTTCTCCTTCTTCTTTTTTTCTGACATTATTAGAGTAACTAGTAGATGTTTTCGACCTATTTTCAACTTCATAGGTATATGATTGAGGTTTTTGACATTGATGACGAGGTGACCAATTATTTCCACAATATCTATATTGTGTCTCTTTTTCCTGTTGATAGTTGTTATCACCTCTTATTTTTATTCCTTCCAATTTATGTTATATTTCTTTTGCTTTATGTCTAGGCACTTCTACATTTGGTATATCATGCATCTTTAATTCTTTTTGGAGGAATGGTTCAAGACCTCCTAAATAGGTTTCGAGTCGTTGTTTGTTAGATAACCCAAATACGTGTGGGGACATGGATTCCCACTAATGTGTGAATTCCTTGACACTTCCTTCCTGTTGTAATCTGGTAAGCTTTCTGGAAAATTCATCTTCTATGATTCCTTGAAACATTAAAAAAAAAAAACTTTTTTAAACAACTTCTAGGTGTAGGAAAAATTGTCTCCATTCCACAACATGTACCAGTTATAGGCCTATCCTTCTATATGCATTGACACATATTTCGCCTTCTCTTCGTCAGATGTAATGATGTGTATGTTGAAGTACTCCTCCGCTTTGTTTAACCAGGCAACACATTGGTCTTCACTCCCATTGTATTTCGACAACTCTATTTTTGCCTTAGTTGGGTACACTATATAAGGATTATATTGGTTGCTTTTTGCTTTACGGTTTGATGGTGGCTCGGAGCTACTAGATCATGCAACCGATATATTTAAATTGTTTCATTGTTTGTGGTAATTTTTAACCTTTTCCTTCTCTACTGTCTTAATGATAGCATCTATTTTGTTGTTTAATCGTGCCTCCATATTTGGAAGTACTTTTGTTTCAATCTCTTAATTAAGCATCACATTGTTGATATTTATTTCTTTTTCCAAATCTTCTTGATTCTTGGAAAGTGTTTCATGTGTGGAAACGTGAGATGAGGCATCTAACATGTCTGGACTGCTGACATGGTTTGTACTAAGAATCAGTTTGTGTAACACTTCCATTAATGTATTGTGGTTTTGTGTCATGCCATTCAAGTTCTGTGTTGTGGTGTTTATGTATTGAGTCATGGTACTCATTTTGTCGTTCAAGTCATTTTTTATGTCTTCCTTCCAACTTTTTGGGTTGGCGACGAGGGCCTCGATGTCCTCCAATTTCTCGATTTGGTCTTTTAATTCAGCCATGGTCTTGGTCCTTGTATGCAAAGGTGTGTATTTGGACGTTATTTTGCCTTATATGGAGGCTAATGACACTTAATGATTTTTTGATAAGCTTAATTATTTTAATAAATAATAATAATAATAATTATTATTATTATTCTTATTAAAATAATAATGATTAATAGAATTTTTTTAATTATAATAATATTATTTAAAATTATTATTATTATTATAATTATATAAATACTTATATTTTTTATTATAATTTTGAATTTTTATAAAATAATTGATATAGCAATATATATATTATTACACAATCTTTTTATAAAAAATTAGGGTTTATGTGGATGGCGGCAGAGAGTTTTGGAGGAGCCGAATCCGAGCTCAGAATAAGAGGAGCCAATCCGCTCTGATACCAATGTCACAACCGTATCTGGTTGTTTGACTTCAAGAAGCGAATGTGACTTCCATTTGAAGAGATGAATGTATAGATATATTAATTAATTGATGATTTATAAATGGGTAGGCCACCTTTAAATATGGTTGGCCATTTACATGGAGGGTCGCATCCTCATATTTACAATTAATGTTTCATTAATTATACTAAAATACTATTAATTATTAATTATTATCTTATTTCCTATTTATCTTCGTAACATTCACTTACACCTTGATTTTCTTCAATAAGTATGTGGACTCTTCCTTTACAAACACCATTCAATTGTAACTCTTACTTTATAAAACATAATGAGACTGTTGTTTTTTCCCTCGCATATGGGTTTCCTCTTGGTGCTAACCATAAATTTATCCCGTGGAGTATTGAGAGGTTTGGGTATCCCTCTATAATCTCCCCTTCTCTGGACCCTTTATGGCACCTTGAGCATGCCCATCCTAGTTGGTCCTTTTCTCTTATGGAGGGTGTTGGTTTGTCAGAAAAGTGTATGGTCACGGGTTACCTCGCTCCCTAGAGCAAGAGCCTAAGGGTACAAAGAGTAGTGATGGATTGGATCTTTTAAACTTGCCTTGTTTGAAGGAAGTTTCTGACTCCATCCTAGAGGAGTATACAATGGAAGAAGATCTTATTTCTCTCGATCAGGTCTTTTGTGCGACTTCCCGTATCCCTCTAAAAGACTCTTGTGATTTAATCGGTGATTCTGGCTTATGGAAAGGAGTTGCAAGTATCCTCTCTACTCCTTGGGGGGGGCGAGGTATTATTTTAGGCCAAGGAAGAAAGATAAACTGATTTCGGGGGCTAATCATGTTAGGATATTTAGACACTTAGGAGTTAGTTAAGATCAACTTGTGTAATATATACGTTAGGTAAAGTGTGTTTCTTTAGTATGCATTTGTAAATATTCTAATCTGACGGTCATGATATGCTCTAGACATAAAGTGATCCGACGGTTCAACTTCTCTTAGATCATACCTACCATTGATCCGTGGCTTAACACCCGATTGGTCCATGATCTCTATTTAAAGAGCACGGAGGGTCCTTGGCTAGTTGATCAATTATGAGAAGTTCATATGTAACTTTCTTTCTTTTGCATAATAAATTGCTCAAAGTAGCTATTTGGCTAGGGCCATGGACTGCTTCCCTCTCGAGGGTTTTAACCATGTGACAAACATCGGTGTGTTGATTTGTGATCTATTTGTGTGAAGTAGCTGCTCAAGGTGTTTGGTCTTTTGGGAGTACCCTGTATACCCGAACATGGTATCAGAGCGTTTATGAAGAGCCATTTTCGGTTTTGATCAAAATCTGGAACCGGTGTTGACGAAACTTTGTAAGGGTTTTTGGGTCTGGAGTTTCTATGCATTTGTGGCCTATGGGAGTTGTTCCATTACGTCTAGAGCATTGTTTCCATTGGGAAATAGTTTTTGTTTCACTGAAACCCATTTTCGTTTGATCCAGAAACATCCATTTCGGCAAATTTGAAGGTATAATGTTATAGTGATGAATTTGTTTAATTTTTTTTTAAATCTCTCGTATTTTATCAGTTTTATTATTAGATCTTTATTGTTTTAGTCTCGGATTGTTGGATTCCCTGGCTGCGTATGCTCTTTGTCGTGCACCTTGTGCGATCGTGGCGAATCAGAAACAAAAAGGGAAAGTTTTTTTCTTGTCTTCTTGGCTACGTATGATGTTTGTCGTGCACCTTGTGCGATCGCGGAAAATCAGAAACAATGAGAAAACTTGAAAACGTAGACTTTCCGGGTAAGGTAACCTAGAGCTAACCCCATTGTGTGTAAGAAGTTTTTTTGTTTTTGTTTTTTCATTTTTTTTTTATTTGCAGGGAAAAAAGGCAAGCACGGAGAACGAGAGAGAAGAGTTAGAAAAAAGCCCTCTTCCTCTTTCCATTCTTTTATGTACCTTTAAACTTAGCTCACTTGGTCCAAAGTTGCTTTATTCCTTAATAGGTCTTGAGTTCAAGTCTTATTAAACTACTTTAAGTTACTTTATTGTAAAAGTGCATATCACTTAAATAAAATAAAATAAAAAGTGAGTCACTTAAGTCTTTTAATTTATTGACGCACTATTTAAAATAACATTATTGTAAAAATGAACATCACTTATTCTATAAAAGTGATTCACTTTTTTTTCAGAAAGAAAAAAGCCTGTCCTTGATATTCATTTGAATCAAAGGGCATCTGTTGAGCCCGCCTAAGAAATGGGCTACAATCAAAGAGGAGAGCAATAAAGTGGCATACCGCCAAACATCCCGTGAAGACACAACTCAACAAGTGTTGTGGGGAAGGGCCCGGTGCAAATCTAATATGACAAATAGTACCCATCAGTTAGTTCTGTCAGGCCATCCCATATCTACCATGTACATGATAAGCATATGATCAGCAGTTTAAAGGAGCTAGCTCCATACATATAAGAAAGGGTGCAACAAAATGTAATGGGAAGCAAGTTCCCGCACCAACTCAAAAGAGTTTAATATTGCCATGTGAGGTCAATTGACCATCAAAAAATTCAGAGTATGTGCCAACACCCGGAGCCAAAGTAAAAGCAAATTTAGAGGGACGGTCAGCTAGTTGATTATGTTCACGGTAGATATGGTCGAATGACAGTGCTAGAAAATGTGTGCAAAGCTTTGTAGTCTCCCTACACCAGTAATGGATCTCAGGTGGAGAAAGGGTGGACTTCCCCTTTGCCAAGTTTATGATGACTAAGGAATCACCAAAAACCTGGAGTGAGGGAATTTCCATCATTTGGGTGGAAAGCAGAAGGGCCCAAAGCCCAACCAGTTCTGCTTTTGTATTGGTGCACTGACCTACCCCCACAACAAACTCGAAGCAATGTGACTCATTCAGGTGCAGGCTGAAACCAATGCCTCCACAATTTTTTGCTGATGCTCCATCAAAAAAACCACATGCATAAACAAAATTTGGTCCAGGTCTTGGCATTCTAGGTTTTTTCCTCTTTTCTACTGAAGGGCAGTACATCTGAGAGAAATATACCACCTGCTGAATCATACTGAGCACAGACAGCTTTTTCCCTTGGAATAAACAGTTATTTCTTGCTTTCCATAAAACCCACATAGGGAAGGTAACAATAGATGTTGTGATTTGAATAACGAGCAATCCAGATCTCCAGAAACTCCATGAGACAATCAGGCTGAGTGTAAGGAGCCAATTGATGCTGATCACTTAGGTTAGAGAGCATGTTCTGCCAAACCAGACAATGAACAAATAAAGGTTGAGTACTGTCGATATTTGCACAGCAGAGAGCACAGATAGAGGGCTCGATCCATCCCCTCTTCTGTAGATTATCCTAAGTGAGCAGTTTGTTCGTAATAGCCAACCAAGCAAAACAATTGATCTTTTTAGGCAGAGTGCCATTCCATATGATATTAATAAGGCTTCTACCAAGTGGGGGACACGAAGAAAGGACAATGGAATCATAAACCGAACTTGCAGTTACTGTGCCATTCTTCGAATTAAGAGCCCAGACAAGAGAGTCCGATTGAGGATACAGATGGATACCACCTCGATCTAGACAGTTGGTGAAAGATTCCCAAGCAATTTTCCATTCACCACCTATGTAGAGATCCTCAGCAGTATACCAGTAGCTGTGAAGCCCCGGGAGAGTGTTGCGAGCACTGCCAAGGGTAGTGATTTCCAGATCTGCTAGGTAAGCAAGAAGTCCTGTGGGCAGTGACAGTGAGTTGGAGGCACCCACAATAGGGTCAATGCCCAATTGGATGTTGTTTCCATTTCCCACTTGCAAAGCAAGACCATGGCCCAACCAAGATAGGGTTTGTAAGAAACCCCTCCACATAACAGAACCACCACGAGAACTAAAATTCTTACCTCGGAGCCAATCAACCACATAGATATGCTTCAGATATTTGTTAATGAGAACATGATGCCATAAACCATCGTTCTGGAGGACCATCCAAAAGTTTTTAAGTCTTAAAGCAATACTGAACCAGGGTAAATTCTTGATACCCCATACCCCATACTTTTGAGGCCAAGAGAGTTGCTGCCAATTAGACAGATGGTATTTGTGTTTGTTACCTGAAGAGCCCCATAAAAATGCAAAAATAATACTCCTGAGTTTGTTGATGACAGATACAGGTATGGGGGTTAGTCCCAACCAGTAGACAGGAATGCTAGTCAGAACCACTTGTACCAGGACCAGACGGCCTCTAAGAGAGAGTAATTTGTGTGACCAATGAAGAATTCTTAATTCAAATTTTGAATGAGCCAGTGCCAATCATTGATCTTATACCCCAGAGGCTTGAGTTGATAGCCCATGTATTTGAAACCAGATGTAATAGGGTCCATTTTGTATGGCAGAAGCCAAGCAATGTCAGTACCAACATCTACATCCAATTTGTTGTAGAGAAAGCACGATTTTTCCAAGCTGATGCACATGCCCGATGCCTTGCAAAATGTACTCAAAATGACTTCGAAAGCCATCCACTCAGATAAAGTACTAGTGCCCAATAGTATAACATCATCAACAAAGAGAAGGTGCATAAGGGCAAGCGACGATGAATTCTTAATGCCTTTGATGAGACCATGATCCCTAGCATCTGCAATCAAGAGGCTTAGCCCTTCAATGACAAGAATGAAGAGCAAGGGAGATAGGGAACAACCTTGTCTGATACCACAAGAGGCTTTAAAGAACTTCGAGGGAGTGCCATTGACAAGGACAACAAAATTTGCTGATGTGAGAGAAGCCATAATCCAGTTAACCCCAAGAAGAGGAACCCCAATTTGGATAAGGATGAGACGAATGTAAGACCAGTTGACCCTATCAAAAGCCTTTACCAAATCCAGCTTCAGGATGAGAGCACACATATTTTTGGTTTTCATAGTATGAAGGGTCTCCTGAGCAATACCAATAGGTTCAACAATTTACCTGTCTTTAAGAAAACCATACTGTTCTCTTGATATATGTGAGTCCAAGTGGGGCTTCAATCTAGCAGCAACCACCTTCGATATCGGTTTATAAAGCATATTACATAAGGAGATAGGCCTGAAATCAACGAAGGTAGAAGGTTTTCCTTTTTAGGGATCAAGGCAAGAAAAGTAGAATTCAGTGAGGGAGGAACACATCCTGAAACCCTGGCATAATCAACAACAACAAGTAATTCATTACCCACTAAGTAAAAAAAGTGAATATAAAATTCAGCAGGCCAACCATCAGGTCCGGGGCTCCTATCCTTCTTGAAGGAGTGTAGGGCACTTTCAATTTCAGCAAGTGTAACAGGTTGTGTGAGACAGGGTGCATCCACAACGGATATCATATTGGGGTACAACATGACAACCTTGAGCTGTTCGAGTAAGTCTATTTGTTTGTCATCACAAAAGATATGTGCAAAATGCCTACAACCCAACTCCTTAAGACCATTCTCATCCTCAACTATACCACCCTCCTCGTTCAAAAGAGACCAAATAGTATTCTGATTCCTTCTACTAGAGGCCAAAGCATGGAAAAACTTAGTGTTTGAATCACCATGGAGAGCCCATCTTGTACAACTTTTAAGTTGCCAGGTCAGGAGGATATGGTCTAACGGTTTCTTTTTCAAGTGGCGAAGTTGTGTTAGTGCTAACTCTTGATCCTGGGAAAGTATGCTGAAGGCCGAGCCCGAGAGGATAGTGCTGATTTCCAAGTCAATCCTGTGATTTTCAGACTCCAGGATGGAGCCTTTATCTTTGATCCAGCCTTTGACCTCCTTCTTAAGAGCACGAAGTTTGTGGGTGAGAAGTTCACAGTCGGTGCAAGTAGAAGGGGCAGACAGTTCATACCAATGCTTGGAGACCCAGGAGGTAAATTCAGGATCATTCAGCCAGGATCTAATGAACTTGAATGGGTAATTACAGGACCCGAAAATCTTATTTCATTCAATATAGATAGGAAAGTGGTCTGAGATATCACCATGTAGAGTCCACACCCGGTGAACCTGGAGAGAGGGGATCAAAGAAGATGCAATGAGGAAGCAGTCTATTCTCTTGTTGATCCCTTCCGTGCCCACCCTGCCATTCCTCCAAGTGGGGCCAGTGATGCGAGGAGCAATGTCAACAATCCCCAGTGAGTAAAAAAAGTGATGAAAGTCCGAAAAGAGAGGATTAATAACAACCTTCTTCCCCCAAGTCTTGGAGGCTTTTAGGGTAAGGTTTAAGTCACCCCCCAAGATCAGATTAGGAGAGTTGAGAAGACCCCCCCTACGAGCATTCTCCCAGAAGATATCCCGATGTCTGTAAGGTCCGTAGCAGTTCAGAATGTCCAAAGGGACATTCATACCCTTGAAGGTTGCCTTGACAAGGATACTTGCAACTGTTTCAAAGGCACGACATCTAACCTGATGAGGATTCCAAGCAGACAATAACCCTCCCGAGAGCTCAGAAGCACTGATGGCGTAGAATTCCCAACTAGGTAAGAGCTTTGAGAAAGCATGGAGTGCAGGAAAGGAGCTACACATTGTCTCTTATAAGAGTATCATATCAGGATAGACAGAAAGAAACAGAGAACGAAGGTTCTTTGTTTGGCCTTACCTCCCAGGTCCCTAACATTAAGAGAGAGGATCACCATTAAGGAGCAAAGGGTGGGGGGGTCGATGCTCTAAGTCCCCGGGTGGAGTGCCCTCTAGCAGCCTCTTTGATGCGTACCAAGAGGGGGATATAAGGAGGAGAGACAAAGGATAGTTCCCCCGTCAAAAAATTCTTATCCTTTTTCTTTTTCCGAACTGTCACATTTTCAAAACGGATGGAGTTAAGGTGCAGAGTGGAAGGGGAGGAGGGAGTAGTGGCTGTAAATATA
>LPNX010964460.1:309627-321277 GCA_001517045.1 Pseudotsuga menziesii | reverse complement strand
TCTTATCCTTACTGGTAGTGACCCTAAACTTTTAACCCATGTGAAATCCAGTCTTAAGCAAAATTTTGAAATGTCAGACTTAGGAAATTTGCATTATTTTTTTGGTCTCTAAGTCTTGCAAACCAAAGAAGGAATCTTTCTTTCCCAGTCTAAGTATGCTTGTGACCTTCTTCGTTGCTTTCACATGGAAGATTGTAAACCAACCCCTTCTCGCTTCCAGTCTGGAGTCAAACTTTATGCCACTTGTACTTCCCCTAAAGTAGATGCCACCTTGTATCGTCAGCTTGTTGGTAGTCTTTTATACTTGACTCATTCCCGTCTTAACCTTTCCTTTGCCGTTGGTCGTGTTTCCCGTTATATGCAAACTCCTCATGAAAGTCACTGGAAAGCAGTAAAAGAATACTTCGATATATTTGAGGTACAATTCAGTTTGGGATTCATTACAGTACAGGGGGGAAACCTTTGTTGGTTGGTTTCACTAATTCAGATTGGGTTGGCGATCCTGATGATCGAAAGTCTACTGTAGGTTATGTTTTCAGTCTGGGATCAGGACCTGTCACTTGGGATTGTAAGAAACAACAAGATCTTACTCTTTCTTCAGCAGAAGCAGAATATCGAGCCACAGTTAATGCCAGCCAGGAAGCTTTATGGCTTCGACGGATCCTATCAGAGTTTGGATTCGAGCAGCAGCATCCTACTCCACTTTGGTGCGATAATCAAAGTGCCATCATGCTTGCCAAAGATCCAATTCTACATCAATGCAGCAAACACATTGAGCTACACATGCACTTCATTAGAAATCTAGTTCATGATCATGTTCTTGAAATGCTCTATTGCCCTATAGATGATCAAGTTGCAGACATCTTCACCAAGTCTCTTATAGAAGCGAAGTTTTCTAAACTTTGATGTATGTTAGGAGTTCAGGAATGTGTTCTTAAGGGGGGATAGGCTCTAATTCCTCCTTCCTTCTCCTAATAGTGTCACTTTTGTAAATCCTTCAATCCTATCCCAAGTTGTTCTTAAAGGGGATGTTAGGATATTTAAACACTTAGGAGTTAGTTAAGATCAACTTGTGTAATATATCCATTAGGTAAAGTGTGTTTCTTTAGTATGCATTAGTATGCATTTATAAATATTCTAATCCAACGGTCATGATATGCTCTAGACATAAAGTGATCCAACGATTCAACTTCTCTTAGATCATACCTACCATTGATCCGTGGCTTGACACCCGATTGGTCCATGATCTTTATTTAAAGAGCATGGAGGGTCCTTGGCTAGTTGATCGATTATGAGAAGCTCATATGTAACTTTTTTGCTTTTGCATAATAAATTGTTTCAAGTAGCTATTTGGCTGGGGCCGTGGACTGTTTCCCTCTCGAGGGTTTTAACCACGTGACAATCATCGGTGTGTTGATCTGTGATCTATTTGTGTGAAGCGATTGCTCAAGGTGTTCGGTCTTTTGGGAGTAACCTATGTACCCGAACAAATCATGGTGATGATATATATCACGTCTTAAGTCTGGTTTCTCCTAGATTAAGGGGTTGGAGATCAACTCTTGCATCAACTCGGGACCAAGTGTTACTTGATATAGGGGTTGGGAGACAAAAATATATCATTGTGACTCTTAGAGCAAGTAATCCCTTAGTGGTTTCCCCATGTTAGTGATGACATTTAACTGTAGAGGGTTAGGGATGCCCTCCAAAAATTTATCTCTTAGGAGACTAGTGGAGATTCATAAGCCAAAGGTGTTTTTCTTAGAGGAAATAGTAACAACTAGGGACGTTATTTTGAGCAATTTAAAAATTCTCTAGCCCAATTGGGATTTTGTCTATATTGATGTTAATGGAAGGTTGGGGAGACTAATTACTGGCTATAAAACAAGATCTAGTCTTTGTATAGATTGTTGGGCATTTGTTGCAGGCCTAGGAACAAATCTTATTTCGAGGTAGATGTGTTTGTCTTCCTCTTTTGTTGACATTTACGAATCTTATCAACATAGAGCGGCTTTATGGGATCACTTATTTCAATCGAGACTACTTACTATTGATAGGGTGATCCTAGGAGGGGAACTTAATTTCACTTTAGGAGACGTTGAGATCTTGGGATTCAACCCCCATAGGGATTCTATGTCCAATTACTTCTTCATGCCCTTGGATGAAAACAATTTTTATGACATTTTTCCTTCAAAGATTAGGATGACCTGGATGAATATGAGGATGGGCTTAGAAAATGTAGCAAAGAGGTTGGATAAATTTCTTGTCAATGAAGGTATTCTATAGATGAGACCTTGTAGCAAATAGTGGGTTGTTTCTGGATGGGAATCTGAACAGTTTCTGGTTCTAATAGAGGTAAAGTTGGGGCAACATAAACCCCCTAGTCCTTGTAAGTTCAATGCTTCTTGGTTGGAGGATGAGGACTACATGAAGTTGGTGAGAGATAAGTGGGTTCCTTTTGACGGTTAAAGAAGAGAATCAGATGCCATACAGTTTCTAAATAATATAAAAGTTGTTAAATTTGATTCCATCACTTAGGCCGTGAAAAGTCTCAACAAGTTGCTATAGAAAATGTTCAGATAGCTCTTGAAAATTTCTACCGGTCCAATCTAGAAGGTTTATAACCATGGAACATAAAACATAGGTAGTTGAGCTTGAATCCATAAGAAGAGAGATTCTAGAGGACAATGAGGCAATTTGGAAACTAAAAAGTAGAGCCATTTGGATCGAGAATGGTGACAAAAATACTAAATGTTTTCACAATTTCATTAATCACAGGAGAAATGTCAAATCCCTATGGTAATTTGAGGATGGAGAAGGTGGACATGTTACTGGTTTTAGGAACATTGCATACCTAGGAGTTAATCACTTCAATAGATTTTTTTTTTCCAGGAGGATAGTAGAGTTTCAGAGGCTTAGATGATGAGAGTGATTGCTCATTACCCTTATTATGCAACGAGGAGCAAAATGCATAAGTATTGGAGGAGGTCACTCTTGAGGAACTTAAGGAAGTTGTTCATGCGATGCAATCAGACAAAAGTCATGTGCCCAATGGATGGCTAGTGGAGCTATTTTTTCTGGTTTTATGGAGTTGTTTTAACAAGACTTTCTCAGAGTTATATAAGAGTTAATGGTTAATGGTAGAATCTTGGCCGCTTTTAATGTGACTTTCATCTGTCTCATCACAAAATCAAACAAATACTAATATTTTCTAATTCTATGCAAAATTTTGAAATAGCCGGGCATGCAAAACTACCATGCAAAATTACCCTATATTATAGTTGAATTTAGGGTTAGGGTTTGCAGGATAGAATGAACACTTACCATTGATAAGCCGGCTGAAAATGATCCCGAGAGAATATGCATGCAAGATAAACTGAATTGATGAAGAAATAACCTCTTTTTCCTCCGTAATACCCCCAACAGTCTAAATCAACTAAGGATGACGTTTTTTTATGAATGGATGGTCAGTTTCAGCTGAAAGTTGGTCGGTGTGTAGGTGTGCCCGTGCCGGAGAGGATAGTCAGAGCATGTAGGAGTTTGGACCTCTCCAGATACCCTAGCGACTTGATCTACCTGACTGATGCTCATGCCCCCACACCTCTGTATTCTGCTACTAGCTGCTCCAGGTGAGCAATCCGGTGGTTGATAATCACTCAAGGTAGTACAGTGATAATCACTCAAGGTAGTAGAGTGATCCTATCAGTGAGGATGTAGGCCACATGTGAAAGAAATATGGTGATCCAGAGTCCTGGTGAATGACTTGGGTTTTCCATCTAAATGCACCCAGTTGTACAGATGAACCTACAAATAATCTTCCGGCATACACTGGAACATTGAATAATGATGGATGCAATAGTTGTGGTGACAAACCTCGATGGTTTATCCTGAAGGAGAAGGGGTCAGATATTGCACTGTCGAACCCTCATCAGTTGAAGACTTCGTCCTCAACCCCAACTACTGTAGATGCATGCTATGCCACTGCTCAAATATCCAAATCAATCAATAATAAACATAGGTATTTATTAAGGCTCCCTCATTCTTATTAAATAGATCCTTATGCGCTTTCAGGGTTCGCATGTCACTTTTAGGGTTTGTGCTTTTACTTTTGCATGCATGCGATTCTAATTTGATGTTGACTTTTAAGCCTAAAGAGAAAAAGGTTTGTTTAGCCTACTTTAGCAGTGCATGTGTGTCCTGAGTTGTTCTAAGTACCAAATGTCCTCAATCAATCCCCTCTTATGCAGTACCTACTCGAACCTATGGGGATTATGTAGGTTAGCGGGTGTTTTGTTGCCTAATCGGACGAGGACATTTCAGTCCTCCCCACTTGAGATTGCTTGTCCTCAAGCAACTGCAAACTGGGATGCTGCAATACCTGTTCTCCTTCCCCTGTGGCATCCTTTGGAGGCAATTCTTTCCATTGGAACAAATATTCTCTAATCACCTCGTTCCAGAGTTTTCTTTCTCGAGTATGTACGATCCATTTTGGAATCAGTATCAATAGTCCCTCATCATCTAAGGGGGGTAACTCTATTGATGGAGCAATGTGTTGTCCAATGGTCTTTTTTTCAGATTGGACACATGGAATACATTGTGAATTTTTCTCTCCTCTGGTAGTTCTAGTTCATACGCCACCTCTCCCACCTTTCTGATTATTCTGTAGGGTCCGTAGAAGCGATGTTTTAACTTTTCTGCTCCTTTCTTCTTAAGTGAAGACTGTCTGTAGGGTTGGAGTCATAAGTATACCAAATCTCGTACTTTAAAGCTGCGCTGAACCCTGTGTATGTCTGCATACAACTTTAAGTTCTCTTTCAGGATTTTAAGGATATCCCGACTGTCCTATATCTAATCGTTTGCCTTAGTAGCCCTGCTGTCTCCGAATGCTAAATCTGCATAGTCCAAGGCCTCATAGCCATATAATGCCTTAAAAGGTGTCATCCTAATAGACATGTGGTAGGTAGTATTGTAGCAGTACTCCCCTAAGTGTATCCATTTAATCTAGGTTCTTTGTTGCCCTGTTAGATAGTTTCTCAGATATCCTTCAATCCACTTGTTGACAATCTCAGTTTTTCCATCAATATGGGGATGATAAATCGTGCTGGTAGCAAGCTCGGTTCCCACTAATTTGAATAGCTCCTGCCAGAAGGCACCTGTGAATCTACTGTCCTGATCACTGACAATGGTCTTGGGTAACCCATGTAACCTGAAGACCTATCTGAAAAATAACTAAGCTACCTGGGATGTGGAGTAATCAAATGATATAGAAAAGAAATGTGCGAATTTGGTCAGTATAAGCAATCTCGCCCTTGGACCTTGGGAAATCCTGTAATGAAGTCCATGGAGATACTTTCCCACTTCTGTTCCAGAATTGGTAGTGGCTGAAGCAACCCTACTGGATGGATGTGCTCAATCTTGTTCTGCTGACAAATGCTACATTCCCGAACGTGCTGCATAACCTCCCCCTTATTGCCCTTCCATGAGAACCTCTCTCGGATTTTCCTGTAGGTCTTCAAGAAACCCTAATGTCCTTATAGTGGAGAGTCATGTGTCACTTGTATGATTTTCTTTCTTAAAGGTGATTCTGGGACAAGGTATATCCTGCTCTTGTAATAGATGATGTCATCGACAATTATGTACTGTCCATCCTGAACCTTCCCATCCAATGATTCACAAGCGAATTTATTTTTGGAGTACTCTACTAAGAGAAGAGCCCTCCAATCTGTAGATATACTCATGAGAGATAATTAAGCGGGTTGTCTAGATAATGCATCACCTACTATATTATTCTTACCCTTCACATACTTTATCTCGAAATTGCAGGCTTGTACTTTGCTGACCCATTTCTGTTGGCACTCATTCAGTTCCTTCTACTCCAAGAAGTACTTGAGGCTGTTATGATCTGTCTTGATTTTGAACTTGCTGCCCACTAGGTGTTGTCTGAACATCGTGAGAGCATGTAATATGGCTAGCATCTCTTTGTCATATATGGAGTAGCGATGCTCATAGTTCTTCAGTTTACAGCTCTCAAATGCAATAGGGTGATGGTTTTGCATCAATACTGCTCCTAGCCCTTCCCCTAAGGCATCACATTCTACTACAAATGATTGTGAGTAGTCTTGTAATGCTAAAATTGGGCAAGAACTCATAGTGACTTTCATCTCCTCAAAAGTTTTATGTGCTAATTATGTCCAGGTGAAGGCTTCCTTCTTTGTGAGATATGTGAGGGGTACGACGAATTGGGAGAAATCCTTAACATATATCTGGTAATATGTGCAAAGGCCTAAGAATCCTCTCAATTCTGTGACTGTTTTTGGTGTGGGCCAATCCTCGATAGCTCGGATTTTCTCCATATCAACCTGTACTCCTTTTTCACTGATTATGTGTCCTAGATACAACATTTTCTTCATGCCAAATTCACACTTGGACATTTTCGCATAAAGCGAGTGTTCTTCTAGAATGCTCAATACTTCATCCAGGTGTTTTAGATGTTCCTCCCATGTTTTGCTGTAAATCAAGATGTCATCAAAGAATAATAGCAAAAACTTACGTAACTGAACTCTGAAAGTATGGTTCATGCATGACTGAAAAGTGGCTGGAGCATTGGTAAGTCCAAAAGGCATGACCATGAATTCATAGTGACCATAGTGACAATGGAAAGTTGTTTAGAAATGTCTTGATCCCTCACTTGGATCTGATGGTACCTCGAGCGAAGATCAATCTTTGAAAATTTTATAGCACCCCGCTGCTTGTCCATGAGTTCATCAATCCTAGGGATGGGATACCCATTTTTTATGGTCTTTTTGATACCCATTCGCAATGTACCATCCTTCTTCTTGACTAAGACCACTGATGATGCAAAGGGACTAGAGCTGGGCCGAATGTATCCAAGCTCCAACAATTCTTTGATCGTCTTCTCGATCTCATCCTTGTATCTTTTGGGACATCGATAAGGAGTGGTGATGACTTCTTGTGTCCCCTCCTCTATCTCAATGATGTGTTCAAAGCCCCTGTCTGGCAGTCTACCTACTGGAAGGTCCCAAAATACCTTTTCATGCTTCTGTAATAAGGCTTGAATATCATCTGGGTGTTGTGTGTTGTTCTCTGGACATTTCCTAAAGGTGACAAAACATTCTACAGCCCATTCTGTGTCATCCTGTCTGAGTACTGCTTCCATTATCTGTGAAGAGACTAGTTTTGGGGCATAATTGTTCATGCCCCTCAAAACTACCCATTTTCCATCTAGCCCCTGGAATTCCATTTCCATTGCTCGATAGTCTGTAGTATATTTCCCTATTGAATAAAGCCATTGAACGCCTAATACTACATGAGTATCTTCCACATTTACTACATAAATGAATCTGTCATCTAGTAGTTGCCTAATGTGACATTCAATTTTGGAATCCAATAATTGCACTCCATGCTGGAGTTTCTAGCTACAACTGCAGTAAATCCCTCGAACTTCTCTGTCTAAATACCCCTCTTGGCTACCCAAGTGGAGTCAATGAAATTGTGGGTTGCTCCCCCATCAATCAATACTCCCACTCTGTGGCCCTGTACTACTCCTTTGACCCTGAGAGTATGGAATCTAGGTACTCCAGATAACGTAGCAATGACTCCCTCTGGTGTATCACCCTGGAGTGACTCTTCCTCTATTGCCCATAGTTCTTCTGTTGCCTCCTGCTCATAGTCCTCCTCGTCACTGTCCGAATACAATTTGATGTAGTTAGCCTTGGCCTTCCCTGTGCACATGTGTCATAGAACCCATGGTTCCTGACAAGTAAAACATAATTTCTTTCGCCTCAAATATTTCCTAGTGTCCTCGTCTAACCATGTTTTCTTTGGAAAATCCTGCTAGAAAGGTTTTTTGTCCTTGTCCCTAACTAGAAAGTTGGTTTTGAGAGGGAACCTGTTCTTCAGAACTGAATCTTGGAGGTCTCTGCCTCAGCTAATGGCATCCTATAGAGTGGGGGGTTTGTAGGCTTTCACCCATCCCCGTAGTGGCTCTGTTAGGGCCTCAGTAAACAAGATCATCAACCTGCTCTCTGACACATCTGTTACCATGACCGCTATCCTCTGGAATTCTGAGATGAAGGCCTCAGCGCTACCTCTCTGTTTGAGTTGAGCCAACTCTCTGAAATTTATCTCTGGAACCTTCCTGTCGAACCTATCCATGAGTTTCTGAGTGAACTCACCATAGGAGTGAATGGTGGTGTGGTCCAATGTCACTAATCCATGGTACCACCACTCATGAGCCTCTCCATCCAGGTGGAGTGTAGCCAATTTAATGGCATTAGTCTCTGTCATGGGATTGAGTTGGAAGTAGGTATCCAACTTTTTAACCCATATCCTTGCTGAACCTCCGCGATTCCCATCAAAGTTTGGGATGGTCAACCTGCCCAAGGTTTTCTGCAACTCATAGTTATGATTGAATCCCTTGTTGAAATTCCTGGGCCTGTTCCTACTCTTCATGTTGCAAAAATCCAAAAAAGACATGGATGCATGAAACTCATCCCCTAAGTCCCTGTATTCCTACAAATAAGCCCCACAGGGTTCTTTAGGCTCTACCTGCATGACTGGACCTCCTACTGCATTTGCCAAGAAGTGAGGCATAGTAGGCATGTTGGAAGGTTTGGTATATATGTGGGGTGTATTTTGTATATTGGTGTATGCAACCTTCCCACTGCTGCTTGTAGACCCTCTATCTACCAGTGAAGGAGGTGTACTGTTGTTACCTGGTTATGGTTTCCCCGATAATCTGTTGATTGCATTAAGTACATCTTTTTTCCATTTGGCTAAGTCTTGTAATGCAGATACTAGGTTGCGAAACTCCATCCTGTCCTCATCTTCTCCCGTTCCTTTTCCCCTGTTAGAGTGTATACCTGTTGGGTCCATGTCTGAGTTGGTATCTTCTAGTTGGATATCCTTAAAGTCCTCCGTGTACCTACTCCTTCTTTTCCTATAGGTTACAAAAGTGTCCTCTTCTGTATTTATCTACTTCTCATGTTCAAGCCCACAGCTGGCAAAGAACATGCTTTGATACCACTGTAATATCCGAAATACTGATATTTTCTAATTCTATGCAAAATTTCGAAATAGCTGGGCATGCAAAACTGCCATGCAAAATTACCCTATATTATAGTTGAATTTAGGGTTAGGGTTTGCAGGATAGAATGAACCCTTACCACTAATAAGTCGGTTGCAAATGCTCCAGAGAGAATATGCATGCAAGATAAACTGAATTGATGAAGAAATAACCTCTTTTTCCTCCGTAATACCCCCAACAGTCTGAATCAGCTAAGGATGACGTTTTTTTTATGAAGGGATGGTCAGTTTCAGCTGAAAGTTGGTCGGAGTGTAGGTGTGCCTGTGCCAGAGAGGATGGTTGGAGCATGCAGGAGTTTAGACCTCTCCATATACCCTAGTGAATTGATCTACCTGATTGATGCTCATGCCCCCACACCTCTATATTCTGCTGCTAGCTGCTCCAGGCGAGCAATCCGATGGCTGATAATCACTCAAGGCAGTAGAGTGATCCTGTCAGTGAGGAGGTAGGCCACATGCGGAAGAAATATGGTGATCCGAAGTCCTGGTGAATGACTTGGGTTTTCCAGCTAAATGCACCCAGCTATATGGATGAACCTGCAAATAATATTCTGGCATACACTAGAACACTGGATAATGATGGATGCAATAGATGCGGTGGCAAACCTAGATGGTTTATCATGAAGGAGACTAGGGTAGATATTGCATTGTCAGACCCTCGTTAGTTGAAGACTCCGTCCTCAACCCCAACTGCCGTAGCTGCATGCTGTGTCACTACTCAAATATCCAAATCAATCAATAATCAACATAGGTATCTCTTTAGGCTCCCTCATTCTTCTTAAATAGATCCTTATGCGCTTTTAGGGTTTGCATGTCACTTTTAGGGTTTGTACTTTTACTTTTGCATGCATGCGATTCTAATTTGATGTTGACTTTTAAGCCTAAAGAGAAAAAGGATTCTTCTAGCCTACTGTTGACTTTAGTATTGCATGTATGTCCCGAGTTGTTCTAAGTACCAAATGTCCTCAGTCAATCCCCTCTTATGCAGTACTCGCTTGAACCTATGGGGCTTAAGTAGGTTAGCAGGTGTTTTGTTTCCTAATCGGACGAGGACATTACATTACCCTTATTTTGTCAATGAGGAGAAAAATGCATAAGTATTGGAGGAGGTCACTCTTGAGGAACTTAAGGAAGTTGTTCAGGCAATGCAATCAGACAAAAGTCATGTGCCCAATGGATGACTAGTGGAGTTATTTTTCTGGTTTTATGGAGTTGTTTTAACAAGACTTTCTCATAGTTATAGAAAGTTAATGGTTAATGGTAAAATCTTGGCCACTTTTAATGTGACTTTCATTTGTGTCATCACAAAATCAAACATAGCAGGCAACTTGGAGGATTTTATACCAATCTCCTCATGCAACTGTATTCACAAGGTGTGTGTAAGGCGGTGTGTGTAGATAGATCCATGATGCTATTGGAGCCATCCATGAAGTTTTACATTCAGCCAAGGTTACGAATCTGCCTGCTATGATTGTCAAGGTCGATCTATCAAAAGCATACAACAAAGTGAATTGATTTTTTTGCGATTAGTGTTGTTACAAATTGATCTTCAACTGCAAGTGGTAAATTGGTTTCTCTCATATCTTCAAATAGTTTTCTTTGTAGTATTGTTCAATGGATCAACTTCTCATTTTTTCAAACCTAGGAGGGGACTAAGGCAAGGATATCCTCTAGGCTCTCTCCCTTTTATCCTCATGGTGTAGGGATTATGCAAACTTCTTCTTCGTGCGAAGGAAAATGGATCATTCAGAGGTATATCTATTGGTGGAGTTTGGACCCATTTGTGTATCCCATTTGCTTTTTATTGATGACATTTTGATTTTTTCTAATGGGTCAAGGACGGAAATTGTTTTCCTTCAAGATTTTATATCTCAATTCGTAGAAGCTACATGTATGTGCTTCAATGTTAAGAAATATTCATTATAATCGATGAATATTGATCTAGAATCTATTGAGTCAATTTGTTATATGTTGGGTTTTTCCAAAGTCAACATCTTGAGTGGCATCGAGTATTTGGGTTTTATATTAATACCAAATGATTACCATAGAAGGGAATCAGCATGAATTTGTGGTAAGATTGAAAAATGTTACTCCTTTGGTGCAATAAGTGGATATCTAGAGGAGGTAGGTTAACTTTGTTAAAGTATGTTATAGAAACTTTACCCATTTGTTGGGTGTCTCTAGAGTATGTTCCTTCTGGTATTTTGGATCAAATATGAAAGCTCAACTATAATTTCTTATGGAACAATATTCATTATGGCAATGCTTTCCATTGGGTCGCTTGACATAAGATAACAAAGATGAAGCAATCAAGAGGGTGGGGTCTAATGCATCTTCCAAGTTTTGAAAAAGCTTTAGCTGCTAAAGGTGCTTAGAGAATTTTCAGAGGAGAAAGTCTATGGGTTTTAGTAGTTCACCAAAAATGCATTTCTCCTTTGATTATCGAAGAATGGTTTAGATCCAAAGATAAACATTTTAGGAATGTCTCTATTTCTTGGAAAGTAGTGATCAAGGACTTCAAAGTTATTGGGGATTGTTTGCAATGGGA
>LPNX010964460.1:279686-309602 GCA_001517045.1 Pseudotsuga menziesii | reverse complement strand
TTGGGGTCTAAAATGGGCCTTATAAGAAAACGTACCAAAATAAGTTTTTGTGAGTTGGAATTCAAGAACCAATAGAATTTCAATAAAATAAGTCAACCATGATGGTTGAATTGACATATTTGTCATTAACAAAAACTACTTTTTTTGTTCGTATTTTGGACATATCTCATTGTGTTTTTACTCAAATTTCGATTGGGAGAGCTCGTTGGATGCGGAATTTGATTCCGCATCCAACGAGTACCCACACTGCATACTTTTGACAGACCCCGCTACCCCAAAAACAAGAAATACCTGAAAAAACGTGATGATGACATCATCATCACATTTTTTCAGGTATTTCTTGTTTTTGGGGTAGCGGGGTCCGTCAAAAGTATGCAGTGTGGGTATTTCTTGTATGCAGCGGGGTCCGTCAAAAGTATGTCATCATCACGTTTTTTCAGGTATTTCTTGTTTTTGGGGTAGCGGGGTCCGTCAAAAGTATGCAGTGTGGGTACTCATTGGATGCGTAATCAAATTCCGCATCCAACGAGCTCTCCCGATCGAAATTTGAGTAAAACACAAGGAGATATGTCGAAAATACGAACACAAAAAGTAGTTTTTTTCTTTCTTCCTCCAAAATTATTCAATATTATTTTATTATTTTAAGTATTATTTTATTATTTTAACTATTATTTTATTATTTTCCTTAGGAGGCCCATTTTAGACCCCAAAATTCCTCTAATGAGTAGGTAATGGTAGAAATCTTAGACTTGTTCTAGATCCCTGGGTTGTGTGGGAGGGGGGCCATAGACTACCCTATCCTTTCATTAAATCCTCAAGGGATCAAGGTATTATCCATTTACAACAAATTGGATATCCGACATCCTCCACAGTTTTCAAACAATAAAGGAAGAATGTATAAGTTTTGGGGATTCAGAATGAGGTGGATAGTGATAATTGGAACATACATATCAAGGCTCTTGTGCGTTTATAGTGCTTTAGAGTTTTGGAACTATAATCAGGACTTTAAAGCATTTAAAGCTTTACCAGTTATTTTCCATTGGGAGGTCTGGACTTCCAGGAACAAAGTTATTTTTCAAGACAATTTTATCCCTCTTTCTATTAAAACTTCAAAAGGACTAACCATTATTAATCACTTTCCATAGGTTGAAGACAAGCAAAAGGAGAGGAGGATAGTACAATAGGTAGTTGATAAGTCTAGTTGCTAGTGTTATTTTGATGGGGCTTTTCAAGGTAATCCAGCCTTGGGAGGGGCTAGTGGAATCCTACACTTCAATGACACCCTCTGGATTAAGTTTGTTGTTGGTTTAGGGGATAGTTCAAATAATAGACCAGAGATGATGGCAGTAAATTTATCTTTGAGTTCACTGGTCATGGTTTGGAAGTTGCAAGTTTTTGGGGATTCAAAAATTGCCATTGACTGGTTGAGTCAAAAGCGACCACAAAGAAACATTTCCTACTGCCCATTTATGAAGAAATATGCAAAATTATTGGTCCTTTTTAGGAAATGAAATTTGAACATATATATAGGGAGAGGAATAATGAAGTGGGTCCATTGTTAAAGAGGGGTATTTATGTTAGATCGGGAACCTATAACATGTGGGAGATGGTGAATGGCACCTTGACTGAGCTAAATCCTGGACCCTATTCGAGATAGATCCCTCCTATATTCATGGATTGAATTTTGATGTTCTAGTTGTCATGACATGTGTCTAATATGTTAGACAATGTTTTTTTTATGTCTAATTGTGCTATACGATAGGATTGATATTTATGTTGTAGGCCTATATGGTCATTTTGTAGTTGTTTATGGTTGATAAGGTATGTCTTACGGTATTTGTTCATTGTGGTTTGTCTTCAATATAATAGACTGCAAGGAAAAAAACATCAAGATACAAACGTTATCTCTATAAAAAAACTCTCCACGTTTACTAATTTTACAGTGCAACAACCTTTTCATAATCACAAACTCTTCCTTCTTCATCAAATATTTATCATTCTCATTCATGTTATCCATGTTTGTCTCTTCTTAAGTGAATTTGTAAGGCCATAGTGTTTCTAGATTGCCTTATCTCCTCACAAAAGTACCCTCTCCTTCCCCTTGGACTAGATGTAATACCATGTTAAATCATCATAAAAATTGCAATTTTAACAATGGAGAGACAATGAAAGACCAATAAAATGTACATAAAAAAGCTCTCTAGGTTTGCATGCATATCTACAATTGTTGGATAACTTAAATGTTGATATTTCCATGGAATGTCAAAAGGCATGTTATTTGCAAAGAAAATAAAATAAACTTATGAGTTGTTTGAATGCCTAATGATGTGTTTTTATTCTAGGGGTAGTGGGGTTTTGGGAGGATTCTCTTAGGCCTCGATGGAAAAATTAAACTAAGCTATGTTTGGGGACTTTGGATAGTAACAAATAACCAAGATGAGATACATCCCTTGTTCCTTGGAATTTCTCTTCCATTGTCCCAACGAATTAAGTCAACCATGATCTTTGGGGATTTATCCTCAATAATCAGTGTAGTCATGAAGGAAAAACCTATTAAAGGAACAACTTTGTCAACAATGTTGCAGAGATTTCATAACTTGTTATCTCTTTGGATTATGTGCGTCTTCCACGTGTCAAAAGGACAAACAATTCTCAAGTTGAAAACATGGCTAATGAAGTTGTTTACTTGGATATAGGGGGTCCTTGTAAAAAATGGGGGTCTCCCTAAGATGTTTTGGATACCTTAACACATCCTCACGGCATCATTTATTAATCATATCAAACCTAAGTATATTGACCACTTATATCTCGTGCAAGGTGGTAAGGGATTAGCACTATCCAAGTGTTGAAGGCACAATATGAAGTTTGCCTCCCATATATGTCCTTGCAATGGGAACAAGGGAGATTTTACTCTCTTCCGTGCCTGTTTCCACCTCACACTCTTGCTATAAAATTGGTGTATGGTTCAATTTATGATGGAGTTGGTGGAGATGCAATAGTTAGGTGGGACAATGCCAATGAGTGATGGCTCTAGAACTTTGTGTTCGGTGGAATTTATGAGAAAATATTTGGTTTAAAGGCCCTCCACTAGCCTCTGGTTGATGAAATGTGTCAGTGGTCTTTTGTGTGGGGATATATTTTGTCGCAATGTTCTCTCATAGAAGGAATAGTCTCTGGATCACCTTTGACATGGGTGAGTGTGCTTGCCCTTCTGAGGCCACATTTCTGTTTGCACAAACCTTCATACTTTGGTTTGTTGATATGATTTTGGTTGGAATTGTAGTTGGTTTTAGAGTGACATTGGACACAAGATTTGTCTTTTATTTGGAAGGGGTTATCAACCATTTTATAAGAAGAGTTTGTGGACAGGTCAAGATCCCAGCTTTAAGTTTTATAGTCATAGAAGGAACTTATAAGCCAATGGAAATAGGTGCTTTGCTTCTCAGTATGACAAATCTTCCTAATTCAATATGGCACAATGGTGAGGGGAATGTTGAGATAAAAAATATTCTAAGACAAATGTTAGGTTAGTTAGAAGGAATAAGGTGGACCATTGAATACCTAAGTATCCACATGGAGAAGAAAGAGGCAAATAAGAGTAATTGGAAGCCAAGTTCAAGGAATAAGACATGAAATATGATAAATTGGACAGTGACTCATAAATGCATTATGACATCATCTTGGGATTTAGTCAAAGCTCCCAATCAATGGTTAGTTTTCCAAATGTCTCCATATATTTAGTGAAATATTAGGCTAACAAAGAAGACATTGTGCATCAGACAACAATAAATCTGTTAACGACAACATAATGTTCATGAAGAACAAGGCCCTGAAAGGGATGATATATCAATGGAGGAAGCCTAAAGCAAGCATAAATTTGGTCATGAATAATTTATCTTATGTTATTTACTCTTATTTTACTTGTAGGGCACTGTGTTAGACATTATAGTTATAGGCATAACAAGAATGCTTTAGGCTCTACATGCAAAAGATTATTTTTTTTGGAAGATAGTATCATTTTGGATAAGCTCTGCAAAGCATTTTTTTAACTCTCATGTACTATTATGGGTACATGGATTTCCATTAGTCCCTTTATTAATATAAAAATGTACCGGTTATTGTAAAAAAAACAATGTGCTCATATTGCATCGAGAGAAACAATGTGCATTTTACAACCTATTATTGAGGAGATTGTCACATTCATTCCATTATTCCAACACATGTCAACAATATATATCATGATCCAACATAACTAAAGACATGTCGAGCATAAAGTTATTTGCAATTTTTTTTTGTTATCCTTCACAATTCTTAATAAATCCAAGTTAAACTAATCTACATTAATAATTAAGAAATTTGAAAAGAAAACTTCACTTTTAATTATGTTTACACTCATAAAAAAAAATTAAAAAACTTTTTTCGAAACAAATTTCACTTTGGAATGTGAAAGAATAAATGTATTGTCGTCGGATGGGCTGAGGAGGGGGTCACACATTTCCCCTTTAGCTTGATGTGTGGAAGGGGTAGGTGATGCCATCTAAAGATAAGATGACCATGCATATGAGATAACAAGGTGCGTGGAGGACAAGGGGGAGATGGTTCACACACAATTGATATAATGGTTTCTCCTACGAGTAGTCTTTAACGATGCAACAAAGAATTGTGGAGCTCATGGCATTCATGGAAGTTGTCAATCTATTCCTGCGCCTAAGATATGGGGGGTACCATTAATTTCAACTCAATAATGAGCTCTTTAACTGCTCCATGTCTGGATTTTATATGCACATTCCTATTATTGACAAGTTTATTGACTCTTCCAGTTGCGTTTGGTCTCTACTCATTTTGCCTACAATGCAAACTGTGTGAATCTGTAATAGTAGTGCGCACTCAGGAGGGTTTTGCAACAACACATGTCTTCAAGTTGAGAACTAAAATATGCTCCATCAACGAGATTGGTGTAGACGATGAGGGGGGACGAGGCAAAACCAGTTGGAAAGATGCTACAACAAGGAAACACCACGTCATATCAAGTATGAGATTGAGAAAGTTGGGGCAAGTCTCTTAGCAAACCTCTAGGAGCTTGCAGTGGAAGACAAGGGGCCCAAATTGGAAAACATTCATGATAAAGATCCATATTGGGTCTTAAAACTCCTCTTTGACATATTTCTGACGAAAAGGGATCAAACACATGCAAGCTTTAGGTTGGTAGTGACAACCATCCAAGACGATGTTAACATCATCAATTTCAAACTTGGTCTTCTGGAAGATGCTACAAATACTCCACTGTAGATTTGTCACTACCCTTGGGATGGAGTGATAGATTCACATAAGGTTTAAAGTGGCTTAGTTTCTTCAAATCCTTGATTTTATAAATGGATGATTGCTATTGTTTTGTTAAACACTTCTATCTGGACTGCCATGGTTAAGACAACTTTAAGAGAGGGGAAAGCTCTGGTTTCGACATATAGGACAGGCTTCCCCTCTGTTGTCTCATTATGTTAAATTTTGGACTTCGCTATTAGAACCTAACTAAACTCTTATCAAGGATGACCTAGTTTCCCATGAAGCAAGTCGACGATTGATACTCCTTCTTTGTATTTTCAAGCGATACAACTAACTTAAAAAAATTATCAATTAAAAAAAAAGCCTTATTTTTAAATTTGTTTGCACTCATAACAAAATTTAAAATGCTTTCTTTAAAACAAGTTTCATTTCAGAATGTAAAAGCGAAAAATAAAAATTAAAAGCTTATGATTATATGTAATGTTTAACTCATATTTTTCACAACAATAAATTTGTTCCAATATGTGGAGTGATGGTGAATAGACAAATTATATCTTTGCAATTAACACTTCTAGTAAAAAAACATTATAGTGAAGAACATGAACCTTTCTTTACAACCTATAAATACAACAACAACTAGTTAAATGAGAGAGTTTTGTCTAAAAGTTTCCGTTATTTTGTTTTTCAAAATACTTAATTATAACCTATGAAAAATGACTTTTTACATAACTCGAATAATAAATAATTAAATACTTTATATATACGTCTTAAAATACATTATATAACTTCAGAAATCCGAGTTCCTTTTACGGATTCTAAAACATTTTAAATAATATTGTCAACCCCATTTGTCCCTTACATACTAAGTTCTTTTAATATCATACCCCTCTAGTTCTTAAACTCTTAGAGTGGTGTCTCAAGGCTGAAAGAGAAAGAACTCAAGGCTGAACTAGTGGAGTTGTAGTGTAGAATTCATAGCACTTTCTAGGTTTCCCTGAAAAGGGGTGCTTTCAGCAGAATACAAGCTCATTATTGCTTCTCTTTTTGATAGAAAACAAGACATTACGAAAATTAAAAAAGAGTCACGACGTCTTAAGATCGGAGCCATTTGGATAGCTTGGGGAGATAGGAATACCTCTTTCATTCACAAGGTTGCATAAAGAAGAAGAATCATTGATTCCATATCGGAACTTAATGACTTAGATGGATCTTCCATCTCTAGTCAAAGAGACCTAGAAGATGTTGCAATTGATCGTTTCAGTAACTGTTTTCGTGACCTTGTAGGTGTTTCCATTATCCGTAAATGAGAGTGATTCAAAATTACCTAAGTTTTTTTTCCTTGGAGGAGGGCATTAGCATTGGTGATCATGTCTCCTTGGAAGAGGTCAAAAGTGTTCTTTTTGGGTTTGCCAAATATAAGAGCCCTAGGCTCGGTGGGTGGACTATAAAATTCTTTATAGCCTTCTTTAACATCTCAGGTCTTGAGTTTTTGGACGTGGTAGAAGAAACATGATTGTTGGGTAAAGTCTCTAGTGCCATAGATGCCACTTTCTTAGCTTTAATACCAAAAGGCTCCCATCCTAGTTCATTTGATGAGTTCATGCCTATTTCTTATTGTAATATAATTTATAAAATGATTTCTAAAATTATAGCCTCCATAATTAAAGAAAATATTTATCTATGTGTCACAAAGGAACAATTTGGTTTCTTTTCCAAAAGGCAAATCTTAGATGTTATAATTGTAGCTCAAGAAGGGTTGCACTCCATAATGTCTAAGAAATTAAAGGCCATGGTTTTAAAGTTAGATCTAGTCAAAGCTTATGATAGAGTTGATTGGACCTTCCTTAGGCCATTAGTGCTTCAAATTGGTCTTCCCTTGGAGGTCACTTATTTGATTATGTCTTGTGTGACTTTTGTTAACTTTAATGTGTTGATAGATGGAGCCCCTTCTTCTTTCTTCAATTCATCAAGCAGATTAACATATGGATGCCCCCCATTTCCTCTTTTGTTCTTTTAGTTGTTGAATATTTAAGTTAACCTATTTATAAAGCTAGGTTGGATGGTAGGATTAAGGGTGTTAAGATTTTAGACTGGGTCATCATCACTCACCTTCTCTTTGTAGATGATGTTTGTTGTTTGGAAAGGGCGCATTTGGTGAATGATTTGTCTTTAAGGGGACCCTTTCCTTGTTTGTTGAAGCCTCTAGGATGGAAACTAGTATTTGAAAATCTACCTTCCTTGTAAACAGGGTTGATGAGGCTTCCACAACATAAATTTTGGGGATTTTTTCCTTTCAAATGAATTCCATAGATGAAGGATGCAAGTATTTGGGATGTTTTTTGAAGTTCAATCACTACTCCAAAGAGGACTGGGGTTGGCATTTAAGAAATATAGATAAGGAGTTAGAAAGTTGGGCTTTCAGATGGCTAACCCTCAGAGGAAGACTTGTCCTTGTCAAATTTGTATTGGAGAATATTTATGTAAATTGATTATCATTATCATGTTAATGTTTGAGCAAATATGAATATCTGTGAACTTTAAAACTTTTAATTGCAGATAATATGAACACTAGAATCAAGATAACATTCAATCACACAAATCATTCATTCACAACACAAGATGTAACCTGGGAAAACCCTCAAAATAATGAGGATGAAAAACCGAGCAATTCTTCAGAGTATAATAGATATATTGTAGAGAATGACTTTTTACACAATAGCAGATTGCCCGATAAGAGAGAATATAGAGCAATAGAGAATACTAATCAATTGTATGGACTTGCCATGTGCCTAGCACATTAATAACAAGCCATAAGCTCAACCATGCAAACTATAGCAAATGGTTA
Source organism: Pseudotsuga menziesii (assembly GCA_001517045.1). NCBI lineage: Eukaryota > Viridiplantae > Streptophyta > Pinopsida > Pinales > Pinaceae > Pseudotsuga > Pseudotsuga menziesii. Next base: position 301,474 of record LPNX010964460.1, on the reverse strand, counting down.
CAAGAATTTAATGCACATATACACCCATAATTGCGAATTGCCTTCAAGGATAGTTAATCTCGTACATTGGAATACTCATCATGCATAACATATGCACCATGCCTTTCATCCTTGACATTAACTGATGTTTAACAGACATCACAATGAACTCATTATCTAACAGAATGTCGACCACTTAGTTAACATGCTAACATAAGTGTCATAGTGCTTTAACTAAAGTGTCGTCATGGAAATCACTTAATAATTGAAGTGTCGTCTTTTGATTAACTTAAGTGTCGTATTTTAGTTTAACTAAAGTGTAAACACTTTAGTTAACTGGTCCTTCATTATTAACACTTAGTTAACTATTATTAACTAAATCATGTTGATTGATTTACTTTGCATGGACCACTATGAATTTCTTTAATTAACTGAAGCACACATTGTAACTTTAACTGAAGCTTACAATTTTGAGTTTCACGTAGTGATTCCTTAGGCAATTCAAATTCTATTTTTCTCTATGCTTATCTCTTTATCTTTACTGCATGCTCTATGACGTGTTAACATTAATCATCTATCATATCAAATTATACTCAGAAGAATTGTGATATGGTATGATCATATTTTATTTCTCTCGAGCCATATAGTCATTGCTAAAGTAATTCACTCTAGAGGTAGATAAGCTCTAAAGGAGACTTAATATGAATCTATGACCATGGTTAGTAAATTGTAATACATCACATAACACTTGTGCTTCAAGATGCAAATAACTTCACCCCTGTAACTAGAGGCCCACCTCATAGGGTATCATCTATGAGAATCATGACTTAATATCACTCACAAGTCCAACTTGATATTACTCACAAGTCTACAGTCTTGATATTACTCACAAGACTTCAATCTTGATATTACCAAGAAGACTTTGTAATACAACATCACTACCTCAATCATATGAGGATATATAAGACTTATATTTTTTTTTACGAGAATGGTTAAAATTTTAATTAAAGACTGGCAAAGGGGCTGCCAGGGCCTTTACAGTGCATATTCAAAACTACTATACTGAGCTTCATCTCCAACTTTACACAGATGGCAAATATTGTGCTGGGTCATATCTTTCTAGTTTCTGCAATTGTTGTTGAGATGACCACGTGATGAGACAGACTAATGCAACCTTAGCGTTAGGGAAGTGGGAGATTTGAGGTTTCTCTATTGACAATTAGCTGGCTCTTGCTCAAAAAAGTGCCCCGGTTGGCCTCAGCGTCCGCTAGACTGTTGAGATTCCTTAGCACGTGATAAGCCTTGTAAGTTCTGAAATGCGTCAAAAGCAGAAGGAATTTCCTGTACGTTTGGGCAAGGTTAATATCCGTTGGCACCTTCTTAGTGTGTAACGCTTTAACAATTAGCCTGGAGTCGCCAAAGATTGTAAGCTTCTGGATGTTCAGCTTCCGTGCTTAGTTTAAACCTTGCCACAACGCCAGATACTCAGCATGATTGTTGGAGGCATATCCTAGGCCCCATGCATAGGACAGGTGGAGTTTGCCAGAGGGCTCAATGATGATGCCTCCTCCTCTAGCTTGACCGGGATTCCCTTTCAAGGCCCCGTCAAAGAAGAGGCACCATTCATCAAGGGCTGACCTCCACTTAATGAATTCTTGTTCATTCAACCTGATTTCCCAGTTTGTCTTTTGAGGAGGTTTGATTGCTTCAATGGTTTGCTGGTTCAGATTGAACACCCTAAGCCAACGATCTTCTTCAGGAGAGAGGGTAGTTGAATTTTTGATGGAATGCTTAGTGCTTAGAGCTTCTGATATCATGGTCCGAGCTTTAATAGCGACTTTAGGAGGGAGTCTGCTTTCCTCCTTAAAAATTCTGTTGTTCCTCTCCATCCAGATCTTCCAACACAAAAATTTGGGTGTCCACATCCACGTGAGCTTAAGGATATTTTTCTTGTTCATATTGAATGGAGAAAGAGAGTTCCAGCTGCTTATAAGCTTCATTACTGAGTTTGTCAGTCTTTCAGCGGTGGATCCTATCATAAGCCTCCATACTTCTTTAGTGAAATCGCAGATGATGAAGAGGTGCTCGGTAGTTTCTTCAGCCCGATTACATAGAGGGCAACGTGAAGGCCCTTCCCAGCCTTTCCTCTTAAGATTGTCGCTGGTCAGAATGCTGTTGTGAAGCAGGGTCCATATAAAAATATCAATTTTAGGAATTGAAGGGAAATTCCAGAGCGTTTTCCACGGGGCAGGATTGGGAGGGACCCAAGGCAGCCCCAGTATAGCAACGTAGCCAGCAGCTGCTATGTATTTCCCGGATACTGAACCCCAACCCCGTTTGTCTTTGGATCTGGCACTATGGGGTGATTTCCCTTGAAGAAATTCCAACAGCTTTGAAGCTTCCTCCTTGAGCTCGTCCGGGTAATATCCTATATTCCAGCTTTCCCAGGATTCCTTGTCATCATTGTTCCAGGCGGAGATGTCCCACATAGTGCTGTAGTTTTTGGCCATAAGCCAAGCTTTGATATTTCCTAGGTCGTTTAACTCATTGAGAGGCTAATCCCCAAGGATAGAGTCCTCCCAGATTTTTATTTTTTCCCCGTTTCCCAGAATCCACGTGAGCTTTGAGATGAAGTGAGGGAAGGGCCCTTTTGCAGAGCGAGAAGATCGGGGATCCTTTCTGTATTTTTGTGGGCTTTTCAAGACATCTCTCCTTGTCTCCTTTGAAGTATTTTTTACGGAGGATTTGCTTGCTCCAAGTTCTTTTCCCAGTGATCATGTTCCAGAGAATTTTGCCACCCATGGCTAGATTTTGGGTAGCCACATCTCTGATTTGAAGACCCGCCTCCATCTTTGGCTTCGTGACCTTGTCCCAGCGCACAAGATGAAGCTTCTTTTCACAGTTTCGACCACCTTCCCAGAGGAAGCGACGGAGCAGCTCATTAATTTTGTTTGTTATGGTTTTGGGAGCTAAAAGAACTGAGCATTGATAGATTGGAAGGCTGGTAAGGACAAAGTTCATCAAAATAACTTTACCTGCTTTGTTGAGCCAATTTGCTCCCCACGCATGGATCTTGTTTTTTAGTTTGTCCAGAAGGGGCATCCAATGGGAAACTCTAGGGAATGCTTTGAAAATTGGAAAGCCCAGGTAGGTGAAAGTGTCCCACATTGTGATGCCTTGCATTTCAAGAATCCGAGATACTTCCAGCATTTCGCGAGGAGAGCAATTCCAGCCAAATATCTTACTTTTATGAAAGTTTATTTCACTTCCAGAGTTGTCTCTATAGAGGTCAAGTTCTGTTTTAAAGTTCCTAGCTATATTAAGATTGGAAGCTCCCAATAAAAGAGTATCATTAGCGAACTGGGCGTGGTTTACATCCTTGACCTTTGGGACGATTCTGATGCCTGAGAGGGACCTGTTTTGGAGAGTTCTTTTCAATTGGAAACTTAGCACAGAGGCTTAGATGACAAAGAGCACAGGGGAGAGAGGGCAGCCTAGCCTTAATCCTCTTGAAGCCTAGAAGAAGTTGGTAGGACGACCATTAACCAATGGGGCAAACCAGGGGGCTGATATGCAAGCTTTGACCCACTCTATGAATTTCTGATTGAACCCAAAGTTTCTCATTGCTGCAAAAAGGAAATCATGCTTGACTCTGTCAAAGGCATTGGCCAGGTCCAACTTAACCACCATACCCTTCTCTTTTTTATTGTAGTTGGTGTGAATGGATTCTTGGACTAAGATAATGTTATCCAGAATCTGTCTTCCTCTCACAAACCCACCTTGATTTTCCGGGATCAACTTAGGCATGATTCTTTTGAGTCTGTTAGTCATTATTTTGGTAATGATTTTGTATCCCATGTTACAAAGGGAGATAGGCCTAAATCTGTTAAAGTTCTTAGCACCTTTTTCTTTTGGAATGAGGGCCAAGAACGAGGAATTAGTGCTGCCACCCAACTTGGTATAGTTCTGAGCCTTCTTGATCATTCTGTACAGATCCTTTTTTATAATGTCCCAGCATGAAATATAGAACCGGGCTATGAATCCATCCGACCCTAGAGCTTTGTCTGGGTCCATTTTGAAGAGGGCTTTCTTGATTTCTCGGATACTAACAGGGCTATTCGGCAGCAGGTTGTCATCATCATTGATCAAGTTTGGAATCTCTGAGAGAGGGTAAGAATTCGGGTCCACTGGTTCCAGATCCGAGGTAGAATAGAGATTTTTGAAGAAGGAATAAGCTGCCTCCTTGATGCCACTAAATTCCTTTATGACTTGATCTTGCATCTGAATTTCACTAATGGAATTATAGATTTTTCTAGCTTCGGCTTGCTTGTGAAAGAACGAAGTGTTTTTGTCTCCAGCTTAAAGCCAAAGTGTCCTTGATTTGACTTTCCAATAGATTTCCTCTTCTCTACAAGCTTTATGGTACTTCCTTTGAAGCTCAACTTCTCGGTTAAGCAAGGCAGGAGTGACTGGGGACTCTTCCAAGACTAATTGGTGCCGTTCTAAGGCCTTCTGAGTTCTTATCCTTTCATCCATAGGAGAGCTTAGACCTTTAGCCCAAGCTTTCAGATCAACTTTGAGTCTTCTGAGCTTTCCTTCCCAGACATAGAAGGGGGATCCATAAACAGGTTACTTCCAGGAATTGGACACAAGGTCAAGGAAGCCTTCCTGATTAACCCAAATTGGGCTAAACCGGAAGGGGATAGGACCTAAATTTTTTCCAGGAGAAAGGGAGAGCGAAATTGGTTTATGATCAGAGGTGTAATGCAGGAGAATCTTGGAGGTCGCCATGAGACCAAGGGTTAGGAAAGATGAATGAATGAGGAACCGGTCTAGACGGGCAGTTATGTGGCCCTGTCCTATCCTTTTATTGGACCGGGTGAACTTTTCACTGTCAGGAATGATATCTTCAAGCTCCTAGTCCAGCATCAAGTCTTCCACCCATTCTCTTGCAGGATCCCGGACTATTGATCCCCCTTTTTTTTCTTCTGCCAGAGCAAGGGTTACATTTAAATCTCCAACCACTACTAAATTTTCAGGGTTATGCTGATTAAGAAATAATTTTAAGGAATCCCAACACTCTTTTTTCTCAACAAAAGAGACAGGAACATACATGTTAAAGAGGCTTACGAGATGACCGGATTCTTTATGGAGCAGCTTGGTGAATAACCAGTGAATGGTTCCTTCTTCTTCTACTAGTTCGAGCTTTGCAGAGTCCCAGAACGTTGCTAAGCCTCCCGAAGCTCCTCTTGCGCTCACAGCCCTACCCGGGCCTTTCTTCCAGAACGATTTACTTGCTCGGAGGAGAGCATCCTCCTCCAGTTTCGTCTCCTGGATTAGGAGGACTTCAGGCCTTATTACTCTTACTAAATCCCTTATAGCTTCTTCTTTTAGAGAGCTGGCTAGTCCTCTACAATTCCAGGAGACGTATTGCATTATTTACTTGGATGAGAGGGATGGCCCCCTTTCGGGGTCTTTCCTAGATTCATCCCTGATCTGGTATTCATCATTTCTGGGATGGTATGTTGAGATCCTTGAACCACATCCTTGTAGGAATGCTCTTCCCTTCTCTTCTTCTTGGTCTTTCGTCCACGCTTTGGTTGGTCTGGGGTGCCTGACGAGCTGCTTGCTTCAGTATCTCCTTCCTCAGAGGATTCAGCTCCTATTTCCGAGCCCAAACTAATGTGTTCCTTTGACGGGCTGGAGACAACAGGTTGAGGGATTGGGTTGGTTGGGGCTTGTGGTGCCCGAATTTCTTCAACTTCTAGAGCGTTTGTGGGGTTTTGAGCTTCATTAGGAGATTCCTGGTGGCTAGGCTTTAAGCTGCCTACCTTTGGGGGTTCCTGGGCTGTTTTTTCCTTGCTTTTGGCATTGTTAGAGATTTTGCCTTTCTTTAATTTATGCCATCCTTCAACATCTTCTTTCCCAGCGACCAGTTTGGTTCAATGTCTTTGGAAGTGGCCATGCTCTTGGCAGTTCCTGCACTTGAAGGGCAAGTGCTCGTAGTCCAATTTCTGGTAGTGAGTCCAGGATCCAACGGTTAATTTTACTGCCTCAGGAAGACCAGCTTCAAGATCAACTTCAACACAAATTCTGGCGCAGGTGTATTGTCCCTTATTATCGGCTTTGTCAATGAAACATCCGATTCCGTTCCCTATCTTCTGCAGAGATTCGATATCCTAGCAATGCACCAGAAGATTAGGAAGCCTAACCCACACCGACACTTCTTTGGGGAGATCGACCGAGGGGTCAAAATCTGGTGTCCATTTGTTCAGGTATAGACCCTGCGTCCCCATGAAGTAGGGGCCATTTCTAAAGATTAAGTCACGATCTTCTTCTGAGATGAATTCAAACACAAAGAACCCTCTTCCAACAGGGTAGCAAGTTACTCCATGTTTCAGATTGGGCTTCCAATTTATCTGTATCCAGTCATCAGTAGTCTTGGTGGAGGGCCATAAGCCCATAAACTGACCCACGAGGCCTCGCTTAGCCAATGCCAGAGCTATCTTCATTGGTTTTTCTTCAGGAAGGGCGATTTTAGGAATTTCCTCCAGCTTCTTGATAAATTTTGGGATCTCCGGAGTAGTGGGCTTCTTGCCTCTGCTAATGAGGAGCCTTTGGAAGGTTTCCTCATCCGATCTCGGAGGGGGGGGGGTGACCTCCCCTCCCCTAGGCGCTGCCATGCTTGCTCTCTCTCAAGACTGCCGCAACTCCAACCCTAACGCGCGCAGCCTGCTCTCTACAATCCTCTTATCAATGTATTAATTTTTATAAGACTTATATTACTCACAAGTCTTACTTGATATTACTCGCAAGTCCAGAGAACCAATCCTGATGTTGTACATTCAACATATCAAAGATCCCCAAATCTATTTTGGTCAAGGAAAGAAAAAAATGCTTCTCCTTCTTGTGGGAAAGCAATAAAAAAAGGGCTTCCATTTTGTTAGCTGGGACAAGGTTGCCACTACCAAGGAGGTGGGTGGGTGGGGGTTAAAGATTATTTTCTTGTTTGGAAAATCCCTTGCTGCTAAAATATTTTGGAGATGTTTATTTGCGGGTGGCCTATGGGCTGAGGCAATGAGAGACAAATATCTTAAAAACTTGACAATGGAAGCTTGGTGCAAAGTTGGTGGTCTAGTTGGAAGATCAGTTTCAAATATATCAAAGATCCTTACAACTGCCTTTCCAATTATATGGAAGTGCTTGGCATGGGAGTTGGCAATGGACAAAATGAACTTTGTGGTCTTGACCCTTTCATTGGTGGAGATGAAATATATAAGATCTCATATTCTCTGGTTTCTGTCCTTAAGTGAGTTGGTATTTTCTTTTTGATCCAAGTTGTTAGGAATAAAGTTGATTCCCTCTTTTTTCATAATTGGCTTCATGGATCAGATCTGGGTCTCTGTGGAGAGATGGCTTTCAAGTTGTCTCACTTTCTCCAAGGTCTTCAGATATGTGGTATCTTTATGGGGGAAGGAAGGATTCCTTAGTTTGGTCTTGGGATCATTCTGCAGGGGTAGTCACAACTAAACTGGCTTATGAGGCACAATTTTCTCTTTCTCTGATCTATAGTAGTTGGTTGCATCATAGTTTGTGGAAGTGACATTGCCCTTTGAAGATAAAATTATTTGTTTGGCTTGTCCCAGAGAATAAGATCCTCTCTTGGGATAATTTCCTGAAGAGAGGGGTTTTGGTCCTAGTGTGTGTCCCCTTTGCAAAACTTACAAGGAGTCGTCTTATCATCTATTTATTTAGTGTGATTTTCTCGGTGTAGTGTGGGCAGAGTTAGGGGATCATTTGAAAATCATTGGGAATTGGATTTCAAAATCTTTAATAACTAGTTTTAGCTCTTGGAGAGTAGCTATTCCACTTCACAAGTCATTGCCTGGGTTTGTTGTGTGGAATATTTGAATACACGCGAACAAGGTTCTCTTCAAAGATATTTCTCCTAACTACAAAAAAGGTATGTTCTCCATCACTGGATCTTACAAAGAATAAAAAGGGGCTCCAAAGTCAATGAAGAATATATTCCTTCTCCCCTCAATTTTTTCAAAGAATTTTTCTATAGTCTTCTTCGATGGTGTCTCTCAAGAGGGCCTAAAATTTGGCGGGGGGGNTCAATGAAGAATATATTCCTTCTCCCCTCAATTTTTTCAAAGAATTTTTCTATAGTCTTCTTCGATGGTGTCTCTCAAGAGGGCCTAAAATTTGGCGGGGGTGGTGGTATTTTGCATGTTGAACAGGGGCGTATCCTCAGGTTCTATATGGGATGTGGTTAGAATTCAAACGCTAGGGCTGGACTTTTAGCTCTATGGGATCTCTTGTGTATTGGACATGATAGGAATATTAATTCTTTACAGGAAACATGGGACTCCAAAGTGATAATTGGTCGGGTAAATAAAAAATGCAGGCTCCAGGTTGCTTTTTTGGGTTGGTGGATGCTAAGGATCCGAGTTTTGCAGGAGACTTTTGTTGACATTTCTTTTAGCCGCATCTTCAAAGAGTTCAACGAGGAGGTTGACCTTTTGTCAAAGAAGGCTCTATCATATCCAGAGGGCATTATTTATATTGAAGAGTCTATCCATGGATTGAAGTCAATGATATCTTCCTATCAATTATTTTGAGTTTGTTGATACTTTATGATATTATGCTAGTACGGGTCCTTCTTTAGAGTTTTTTTGGGGATATGGTGGCCAAGCCATTCTCTTTTATTTATATTTATATTTGTACTTATGGATATTACTACAATTTTGTTTTTTTTTAGACCATGGGAACAACAACCTCCCAAGGGTATATCCAACAGCCCGCAAGCCAGATATACCAGTAACTTGTGACTCAGTAGGGGCCGAGACGTCCCGAAGCCCACCGGGGTGAGCCTCTATCCCAGGGGTCACCTACCCTTTGAGCCTTATCACAACGGGCCAAATGAATAACCCTACCCCTCGCCGGTTTTGAACCTGTGACCTCCAAGGAAAAAGGTGGGGGTTCGTATCCCGGTTTCATGCTCCTACAATGCAATGCACCCTAAACATGCCCATTCACCAAACCACACTCCCATTCAAGTGAGAAATGCCTTCGAGAGAATCGAACACAGGTCACACCATCATTACAAGAGCGACTTACCATTCAACTACTTACTCCACCTTTACTACAATTTTGTTATCTCCTATGGACAGTTTGTACTTTGGATTGATGGAAACTCTATGCTATTTTTGTATACTTTGATTCTATAAAGAATATCAAATATAGTTTTTTATTTTTATTTTTTATTTTTAAAATGAGTGGTTTGTAAGATTGGTTAGGCATAATATGAGATAATGATATTCACTTTAATATCACAACAATCATCTAATGTCATGTTAAATAATAACTTGAGCATGTAAACCATATTTTTTTAATAAAGGACTATTGGCATGCAAACAATATTTCTTTAATAGAAGACTTTATTTTTGATTCAAAAGAAAAAGAGTATACCATTATATTAATAGTATATGTGAACATAGCAGAAAATTACAACAGACCATGGTAGCAAATCACCAACACAAAATGAGAAGACCAAATAGGCGTCCCACAACCGAGCCACATCCAGCCAACATATCCACACAAAAAGGAACATGCGGAGGAAAAATAACCCCCCATCGGAAGTACAAGAGACCCAACAAATGGTCTCCAAATAAAAAAGGGAAGGTATGCCCTAGGAACAATGAGACCAAGCAGAAGCACTAGCTAACACCACCAATTACAAACCCATATATCTAGACCATATAAAATATACATCAAAATATAAAGACCATATGAAGGAATGGTCGAGACCCACAAAACAACAAAAAAATGCTTATGACTGAAGCATCTCGACCAAAAAGAAGTAATGAACTCGTCCAAAAAAGAAGTAGACTGCCCCAAGCTGTTAGGCAAGCTAAGAATGGAACATCGCTTGCATCTATAAACCTATGAACAAAAAACCCAAGATACAACTGATAATATGATATGTGCATGATGATATCAAGCAAAATGCTTAAAAAAAGTTAATTATGAAAAAATGAATACTACCATTAGCTACAAGCGGGTCCTTCTCCCATTTTTCAGAGAAGATAGTGCTTGAGGATCCCCAAAAATCTTAATGTTGTCTATGCATACGGATCTGGCAAAAAAAAGGAGTATCCACAAAGCCAGTAATGCACTCCTAGTATTTGAGCCAGAACCACAATTCATCCAGATTTTATAAGTGGTTCTATCAACCCAAAGAACAACACCAACTCCATTACAACTTGCCCGAGCATGTGAGGCCCCATCAAAGAAACCACAAAAACAATCAACATCCACAAATGGGGCCAAATGACACTGCACTTTAAAATTTACTTTGTAAGGTTAAAATATCATTTCATAAACATGTAAAGTGAATTCCAAATTACATACATAAATAAAAACAATTTTATAAAAAACTATTTCATAAATATAAAAATTGATACATTTATTTTAATGTATATAAAAATGAAAATATTATTTTAGAATAAATTAGTTAAAATAGTATTTTATACTTTTTATTATAAAAATCCAAAAGTTTCAATTTTTAATTTAAGATATAATATCAACACAAAATTATAATTCATTTCGTATAAATTCAAATTTATTAATTAAAAAAAAAGGTAGCCTTTTGTATTTTAGTTATTATGCATTGCATTCAAGCATTTTAAGAAAAATCCTTTTCGTGTGAAACTCAAACAAGGTCATAAATCATAGGCATTGAGGATGTGCTTTGCTTATATGTATGAACTACCCATCAACGGTATCTTGACTATTAGATATAGTTAATAAAAAATATTAACCCGTGGGTAAGGTATTATTTTCCGTGCTGTGTTCATTTTATAAAATATTTATATTAATATCAAATATAATATAAGTTGAAATTGCGTTGGTTTGTCGAGTTCAACTTTACGATTTATCTATAAATTCGAGGGATCATAGGTTCGCCACTAAAAGTTAAAGATTATACTAATGCCTTTCGGCAATAAGGATGTTGCCGCCTCCATCTTCCAAGACTTTGTCGTAATTGTACATTGCTTGTGTGGAAGATTTAATTTATTCTTACATACGCATAGGATCCTCGAGTTTAAATCAAAACATTAAGATTTGCCTAAGTAAATCTCTTATGAATCATGAGATTTGTATGGAAATCTTGTCCTATACGGACTCTACATACTCTTGTCATTATTTGGCACACTCGTATCGCTCTTATCCCTCTTTTCCTTTTCTTAATGCGAAGCTGACGATGGTAGCTTATGTCATTTTGTGACTTTTTGATGTGATATCTGAGCTATATCTTCTTTATGTTCAATCAAATGCCATCCATTGGTTGTTTTCCATATCTATTTGTTTACATTGCATTGTGCTCAAAAGCTAGAATTTATTATTTATTTATTTGTAAAAGTTATGATTTTTCTTTTTTTGATTTTAGTAAAGATTTTTATTGGTTATTGTTAATTTTTTGTTTGTTTGTTAGAAATGCTCGCCACTCGAGGTAAGTGCATTTCTACCATTGGTTAAGATAACCACAACCCAGGGGTATCTAAGTCGTCAAAGTCACCCGAGGATCGCATCTGGCCTGGGCCACACCAACCCTTATGATGGCTGAAATTTTTGGGTGTCTCCTCCCAACTAACTCACCCCTAAGGGGATTGAACTTGGGTCGCCTTTCTGACGAGACCCACACCTTAACCGAATGAGCTAACGAGATTTGACTATTGGTTATTGTTAATATTGTTGGGTATTTGGCTAATTTCACGCCAACTTGTGTTTAATTCGAATCTTCTTAGTTTACGTCGCATGTTTATTAGAGATACCATTTGAACATAGAGAAGTATCTCTTGGGTTTTTTAAGAAGTTTTTCTTTGGAAAAAAAATATATAGAGTAGTTTAAACATGCTATGATTTTGATATTTTTAGTTCATTTTTTCTGTGATCATTAATTCTTGACTAAAAATTTAGAAGAATTGTTGGAATTGTAGATATAAATGATTGAGATTGCACAATCTAAGTGCTATAAGGGGTATTTCAGATAGGAAAACTTTCAAGGATCCATAATTTTCTTGAAGTGTAGAAACTTTGGCGAATCTTACTAATTCTTAAATTTCCAACCATAAAATGTTGGGTGGTATATTTTTGTAAAAATATTCAAATTTCTAAGGATTTTATATAGTTTCTAGACAGTTTTGGCGATGTTTAGAGTAAACACATTTTTACCTTGTGGAATTTAGGTGAATCATTCAAGACAAAAATGGAAATTGGTGAATATTTTTTTGAAAAAAAATCAAAATTCAGCCAATGGGCTAAATTTCACCCTTAAAATTTTCCCTTGTTTAAGGGCATTGAATCCATTTATGTCATAAAAAATGAAATATCAACAATAACAAATTATAATTTGACCAAAGATTATAGCGTTGAATTTCGATGATGGTAGCTGGAAAAAAACCCAAAATGTAGAACATTTAGGCTACATAAATATCCCTCTCTTTTATATAAATAGGCAGTACCCCCTCTCTCTTTTATGACTTTTATTCAATAAGTGGATTAGTGCAATTCACTTGCATGTGTAATTGTCCTAGTTACTTTTGTTCTTTTAGCTCTATATATCCATAAATGGGCCAAGTGGTTGGATTATCACAACAATGTAAAGCTATGCAAATATTATGTTGGAAAATAATATAGTGGTACAAGATGGTTGTGTAAAAACCACTAGAGAGGTTGTGATTCCGCTAGAGGGGGAGAGGGAAGGGGGCATACAGGAGATTAAATCCTATTTTTCCAAGCGTCAACCTTAAAACTCATCCATTTTCGATCACGTGTCTTAATTAAGCCATTTACTTCCTTTGATTTATCAAATCCAATCATTGAATGCATGTGTGAGGTTGGTGGGAAAATCTTCTAATATAATTATGGAAGCATGGGATGTATAATGGTCGTCAAGGTTCATTAAGCCTTGATCGGTCATCACAATTAAATTATAATTTCTGAGCATTTTTTATGCAATTTTACACATTAACCCCTTGTAAAGCAACACACATATAGCTTAAATATACAAGAACAATAACATGAGAATATCAAATTAAATTCATGAAAAACAATACCACATAACAAAATGTTATTCTAATAACATAACATAAAAAAACATAGAATTCATTAACATAAAAACAACATAGAATTCATTAACATTAAAACATCGTAAGAATGCATGATACACCACTATATAAATAGCTTTAAATTCACAAGAAAAATACATGTCAGCTTCTTTAAGGGATGATGAAGAAACCCAACTGTGGCAATCTAACCTCAATTCACTCCCTTTATGATGTCAAAAGCGATATTACACCACCCTACCAACTAGGAGCCTCACTGACATCCTAGCTCCAAGAAACCTTTTGGTTTCTTGGCCCTCCATGCCTGTGACTCCCTGAAAAGTGATGCATATGAATGTGAATAAGGACATAGTATCACTTCCAACAATTCTTCCAACCACACCGACTCTTCTCCTCCCAAAAAAAACCTCTTTCCCACGTATCTTTTATTCACTACTTATTTCCCCAAACTTCCTTCCATCGCCTCCTAATTTTAGGTTATAATATATATATTAAAATAATTGAGAGTACAAAGTCAATATTTCACCATCGTTTTTCTTTTAAATTGTTAATATTTCAATGGTTATACAAGATCTAAAAACATTTAGCATCATAACCATATACAAATAGATCACTGAAAGAAAGACAAGCACAACCACACAAAAGAACACAGAGATTTATCCTGGGCAATCCTCATGGGGAAGAAAACCTATCAAAACTTCCTTGATATAAACTTCAGCCAAGTACAATGTAAGCCCCAAAGAATAAGACTTATAAGACCCCAAGAATAATACGGGGCTGCCTCCTCTCCCCCATATGCACTACTCTTTCTCTCTCTAGCGCAACTGTTGAGCTATTCTGCTTGTCTGAATGAGGGAGGCACCTCTCTTATTTATACTGATCAACTGAGAGGCCTAATAACCCAATTGGGCTGACTTCTCCTTGCTGCCGGGGCCGAATTGCCTTTGAAGACTCAAAAAATACATTTTAATAATACTTTTGTGGGTACTACTTACTCAACTTACAACATAGGTTTTACGTCAAGACTTTACATGACCAATTACATCAAGGACATCCCTAATCAGAGGAACACCATCTCTAGAAGGGGTAGCAACAATAATAATACAAAATAGAATATATTTCGTAGTTACATTTCTTTAACACTCCCTCTTAACAAGGAAGGTATTCTATAACACAACAATACCTCTATACAACTGACCGGTAAGTCTATATGTCATAGGAAGTTTTCACAACTACATGAATATTATCATAATCCGTGGAATATCACCATCATAGAGCATCATATCTCGATCGTGACGTCACAAACACATTTGTGTGAGCATCGTATCTTGACACATCATAACAAGCATTGTATCTCGTCGCATCATCATAAGCATCGCATCACATCGTCACAAGCATCGCATCTCTTCGCATAATCACGGGAATAACATCTCGCTACATCATCATGAGCATCACATCTCATCACATCATCAGGAGCATCACATCTTCTCGCATCATCACGAGCATCACATCTCGTCGCATCACACCTCATCGCAGGTATCCTTATCTAAACATCACCTGCAATAAACACAACATCGCAACTTAATGCAAAATCACCCATAGCATCAAAAGATGATGGATAGTTCACAAATGAATGCAGGACCACAACGTCCACAAATGAATGCAGAACCACAATGTCCGCAAATGAATGTCAGGACACAACATTTGCGAATGAATGCTAGACCATAACGTCCGCAAATGAATGCTAGACCACAATGTCAGCAAATGAATGCCAGACCACACCATCTGCAAATGAATGCCAGACCACATTGTCTGCAAATGAATTCCAAACCATAACGTTCGCAAATGAATGTCGGTCCACAATGTCTGCAAATGAATGCCATACCATAACATCTGCAAATGAATGCCAGACCATAATGTCCGCAATGAATGTCGGAACACAACGTCTGCAAATGAATGCCAGACCACAATGTCTGCAAATGAATGCTAGACCACAACGTTTGGAAATGAATGCCAGAACACAACATCCACAAAATGATGCAGGACCACATCTCATTGGGATCTTCCTATTTGAAGATACGACCAAGCTTCATGGGATATTCTTTGTGAGGATACCACCATCCATGTTGGGATCTTCCCTTAGTGATACGACCAATCATACTGGGATACACCCTCGGTGATGTCACCAACCATATTGGGATCTACCCACGAAGATACGACCATGATCTCCATACAGTGACCAAATCACTGGGGTTCATTATTCTTTTCTTGTACATACACAACTTGTTCCTCTATAGGAACATACTAGAGCTTCACGATTCCTCTCTACACCATATCTTGGACTTAATGAAACATCGAGTTCTTTTCAACTCTAGTTGTCGCAATAAATATCAGTTGCATCTATCTCAACACCAAATAATCCCACCAATAGTTTTTAAATCCATATTGCTTCGCTATAGGATGGACATTGCTACAATGTACTCAACCTATTTCTGCTAAGCCATGAGATCACACTTGTTCCCAAACATCCTGCAGTGCTCTTTCTATCTTCAACACTTCCTCTTTGTATCTACAATGAGTTCATTGTGTCAGGTCATCGACTTATATCAGTCTTCTGCATTCAACCTTAAAGTAAAGGTTGGAACCCACTTTACTCTTAGTAAATCCTAAGTCCATCAGGAAGCTACCCATCTCTTCGTACCATGTCAAACTCATAGATCTTCTGCAACCACTCCCTCGAAAGCGAAGCATCATCCTCCCTCTGCATTTTGAACTCTATGTATCGAAACATTCTGTACTGGAGTGACATGTAGCATTCTCTGCTACTAATATTCTATGTATCCATCGTAGGTCATTAGATACCAAGATCCTCTATCTTGGACTTTGTTGACAAGTTCCTCTTGTACCCATCTATGAGCTTGTCATCCTCTTTAGGCTTCCATCTTCAACTTTGTGGCAAAGGTTAATATCTTCATCACTCTAGGTGATCTTCAAGATCCTCATGTAACTGGATGTGCTTATCCATGGGTGCCTTCTGAGCTCGTACAAAGCCTTTTTTTGCACATGTGTTTATCTGCCTCATATACACTTCTAGTTTACTGGAGAAGTGTGTTTGGTCAATGGAGTATGTCATGCCATAGTCTACTCCCTCTTTCCGAGAGAAACCACAAAACTTGTTTTGTATTTGTTGATGTTGCCATATGTTGCATACTTGATCTTGTAGATCCACATGGAAGACACTACGGGCTTCCCTTCAGGTCTTAGAACTGCATCCTAGACATCATTCCCCATGATCAACTGGTACCATTTTCTACTTGGCTACTTCTTCATAGCTGGAAGGATCTGCATCAATGATGTCACTCAATAATGCCACATAACTAGAGTGTATCCAAGGCCTCTTACTTTCGTTGGAAGTCCCGTCATAGTTTTCTTCATCTTGAATTATTTCTTGTGCCCAAGATGGTGTTCATCTCTCGAGGTGGATCTACCATTCTCTTTAGATCATATCATGATTCTTATATTCTTCTGAAGCTCTTTCTTTCGTCATAGTGTCTCTGACCCTGGGAGTTTTAGGTTCATCTTCATGTATGTTTATTGGAGCGAATCTTCTAACTGAACTGTCATCACTTGTTCTTCGAAACAACTCTCATCCTTCTTTTCTTGTAGGTGATTGTTCACAATCTTTCCTACAAGTCAAATAAATCAGTTGCATGGTTAGAAACATTTCATAATATTCAAGACATATTCATAATGACAAATTCTTATGCATAAACATATAACCATGCAACTATTTTATCCAATACAACATTCATTCATATCCCATATACACATGGAAGAGTTATAGATGCCTTCCATCTCTACCATAACATTATTGAGATTGTGCACTAAACCCAATATGTCAGCAAAGAGGTTTCATTCTAGATAAGTAGCAATGGAATTTTGTATAGCACTAGAGGCCACTTACCCATCACATGTATGTAGTAGTATATTGTTCATTAATGCAAACATTCTATCATGCATAATACATTTCCTTGAACATAGAAAGGTACACAACTAAACAATGTTATTTAAGCAACTAGATATATAGGAAATCACAATTCAAATACTTATCTTTATTTGTTTGGTGGGTAGGATCCTTCTTGATAAGAACAGCTGGAGCCTTTTACTTCATCATTTGTTTCTAGGAACCCGTCTTTGTTTGTTTGGTGGGTGGAGTCCTTCTTGATCCTTAAGAATAACTGGATCCTTCTACTTTATCATCTGATTCTGGGAGCCTGTCTTTGTTTGTTGAGTGGGTGGATCCTTCTTGATCCTTATGTCCTTGTAAGAATAACTGAAGCCTTCTACTTCCTCATATGATTCTAGGAACTTGTGTACTGGTTCTGAGTGTCACTAATTGCATTTCTTCTTATCTAAATACTGAAACGGATAAGAATATGGTCTTTGTCTTCACTAGTAGAATTCATGTTCCTCATCACTTGAGGAATCTTCCTTTTCTTCTCTCAATCTTTTATTAGTTGGTTCATCACCATGGATAATTTTAAGAACCCCTTCTAAATTTATATGTATAAAAAATGGGTGAATCTTCATGATACACAGGAAAGTATGAAGGTTATTTTATCAATAATATAATGTGTATATATAATTATTTGACGAATCTTTCACTTAATTATAAAATCTTGTAAATTTTGGGCAAATCTTTCACAAAATTATAAAACCTTGTAAAAGTTTTGGTGAATCTTTCACAGAATTAGAATATCTTGTAAAATCTTGGCGAATCTTTCACTAAACTATAAAAACTTGTAAATTCCTGACAAATTGGTTGAAATATCACTTAATAAAGTTTCCTAGATGATTGTGTATTCACTTTACATTTCCCATGTACTCTTGCATTATGACACCTTGTAAACATAATTCAAGCTTTTTTGGTGACCTACTATGTCATTTCGTAGTCCCACTGATAGATCCCTTGTAATTGGTGCATGAATGGCACACACCAAAATGTTGGTTTATGCACATGTTAAGACCTATGACTATGGCAATATTCAACCCCAAGAGTAGGTTACAAGGAAACATGTGTTCGAATTCACAAATGGATCACCCTTTGAGCAGGGAAATTTTAAGACCCCCCCAAAATTTATATGTATAATAAATAGGTGAATCCCCATGATACATGGATACGTGTGGAGGCTATTTATGATCGATAGAACATGTACATATAATTTTTTGTGAATATTTCATGAAATTATATAATATTGTAAAATTTGAGCGAATATTTCACAAAATGTTAAAATCTTAAAAAAACATGACAACTTTTTTACAAAATTATAAAACCTTGAAAAAGTCTTCATGAAAGAAATGAATTGAGGTGCACGCGATTTAAAAAATATTCGCTCCAAGAAGATTTTGCTTCTTTGGCTCTCAGCTTTCAGAATATTGGAGGTCTCGACGTCATGCTGTTGCGTTTCAGGTGTCTGGCTTCAGTGATGACTAGTCTTTGGTGTCCTTCTTCTTGATTCGACCGTGATCTTGTTGTTTCGGAATTTGGGGAGGTAGAGCCTGTCTCTTGGTTTGATCCAAGACCACTGCCTGGTGATTCGGTCTCTGGAGGATTTCTTTAAATTTTGGTGGAGGGTGGTCTATGTTCTCATTTTGGGATTATCTGACTGCCTTCCAATTCGAGGGGAGTAGTCCTTTACTTCTCTACCGTCAAAGAGGTCTTGCTCTTTAAGATCATTAATCAAATGAAGGGCTACTAGCTTCTTGATTTTTCTTGGTGGTTGCTTTTGAGTTCTTCTGAGTCTCTGTTTTGAGGTCATGGTGGATGGAGGGGGCTCCTCCTCTTCCCCTGATCTCAATGCCTTCAGGAAACTGGAAGCTTCAGGAAGCAAGCAAAATTTAAATAAGAACCAACAGTAATTCGTTAAGAAGCTTGACAATATTCCTACGATAGACCTTCCAATCAATCAACCATGCCGAACAACCCTAAATATTACTAACCGGGGCCTCATTGTCAGTTCATTGGGCTTTGACCATCCCCTAAGGCAATCAAAGGGTGGCTACAAAGGAATTGGAAAGCTCTCATCTCAGAGGGCATATGCAACAATTTGATAGGTAAGGGATATTATCTCTTTCTTTTTAAAAGCTCAGCTGATAGAGACTTAATATTTAGAAACATGCTGTTAGAATATAATCCGCCGGGATTATATATTGTAAATAAATAAATAAATCTGATGTAGGAAGTCGAAAAGGCTGGGCGGAAGGTGAAACACAACCGTCATATGATTTGTATAAGTATATGCATTAGCAAAGGAATAATTGAATCGGGAGTTATACCTAACAAGTGGTATCAGAGCTTGGTTGTTTGCCATAACTCCTGCCTGCTGCATTTCAGTCCGGGCATTTTGCTTTCCAGTCCATTGCCTGCTGCATTTCAGTCCTGGCATTCTGCTTGCCAGTCGATTGCCTACCTGCTCCGTCAGTCTGCTACTTGATTTATAAGGGCGTTACCCTCCATTTCTGTGTTATTCTTCTCTGTGAGAAACGCTAAAGTTTGTGGAAACCTATGCGCGACCTCTTCATTTGCATATCTCCCCTCTGTTAGAGAATTTCGGTGGAGTTTTGTCCTTTGACTGTAACAAAAAATCAGTGTATATCTTCTTGCGTGGTGGGCTTTCACTCCTGTTTTCATTCCTCTTTCTGGTGGGATACAGAATCAAAGGATTCTCCTCGTACTGGGCCTCGCCTATTTCATGACGGCCTTCACATTCCCACGTTTGATGGCTCTCCGATTGCCTCAGTATTTGGATTGCTGTATTCTCACTACCGATAACAATAACCCACAGCACAGTAGCCCACGTTACAGATAGATACATAGACTTCTCTCCATCTAGGCGACTGGTTCTTTAAACCCTAGTTTTTCGGTGAAGTGCACAAACCCTAAATTTACCCTAGACTACTGCATGCTTTGAAAACCTACGTGGAAAGACTGGACAACATCACCCAGTGGAAAGACTGGACAACACGGTGGAGAAGATGAAGCACGGTGCTGAAGACACAAGTTTTTACTCGCTGATGTATTCATGCGCTGCAGAATATAGTGCTGCGACTTCATACAAGGATTTGGAGATATAATGTATGCGTTGGGGAGATACAAGGACCGTGATACGCTGTTGTTGTGTGAGCAGCACAGTGAAGACTGCGTTGAACGCTGTAATAGCGTGGAGGTAAACCGTTTTTTTGAAATGGACCGTGACTGCATAATATATTGACTAATATATATTGAAGATGGCGCCGTCTGTGGGAACCCTAATTTTCTGAGTGAACCCTAATTTTCTTGCTGAAGACTGGTGTGTTTGACAGTATATATGCTTCGTGGAGAGTTGTATATATGCTGCATGGAGAGTGACTGATATATATGCTGTGTGGAGAGTGACTAATATATATCTTTTATGCTGAATAATAATGTATGTTGTATATCATGCTGACTGATATATTGTGATTGATATGCTGACTGATATTATGCTGAATATTGAAGAATAATGTATGCTGATTGATATATCATACATTGAAGAATCTTGTGAAAGTTATATGTTGTTTTGTTGGTGTTGATTGCATTGAGACTGCTCGTGCAATTGGGGATATTGACACTGAGCAATTTTTCTGTTGTTGCAAGTTCTTGAAGCTGCCTGCGTGGAGTCTTTTGGGTGTGTTGACCAGAGAACTCATTTCTCTGGGTGCTGCTACAAGCCTGCTGCTGAGTATTTGAAGCTCGTATATTTTGTATATTGAAGAAGCTTGTGTATGCTCACCTGAAACTTGCATTGTATTCACCTTGGCAGAGACTGTAGACCTGCAAGGTTATTGTTTTTTTCTATTTCTCTTTGTCATTATTGTAAATTACACTAACAATTGTAAAAGATGCAATCTATAGCATCTATAGTTGGTGCCACTCTCACTGGCAAAGACACTTATTCAGAATGGTGGAGGAAGATCAAATCTGCCTTCATCTACAATGACCTTTGGGATGCGAAGGTACCACAATAGAGACAGCAGCTGGAAAGACCATAACCAGAGACCCAGAACCTCCAGAATCCGAGAAAGAGAAGGCCATTTGGAGAACAAAAGACAAGAAAGCTTTAGCGGTAATTACTGCCACAGTCAGTGAGGAGGTGAGCCAGCACATATTGCCTGCAAAATCATGTTTTGAAGCACTAAAAACATTAAAAGATATGTATTATTCACACTCTGAAATGGAAGTTATTCAACTGATGTTAAAACTGTTCAGCTTAGAAGTAAAAGACAATGATCCCATGTTAGTTGCCTCTGAAATCAAAGCCATCATGCACAAGATTCAAGCCTCTGGTATGAAACCAGATCTTCCTCTTGCAGCATTTGTAAAATCTTTGTATCCTTCTCACTCCAACTATCTTGAGTCGTTGCAAGCTAGTGACAAGTTCAAGTCACTGACATTTGACACCCTGGTAGAGAAGATAGCTGACAGAGAGAAAGCCTTTGGTAAGAAGACAACCGAGCATTCTGGAGAATCACTTTGCTTTGCTCAAAAAGCAAAGAACCACACCAAAGACCAATCCAAAGATCATCCCAAAGGATAAAGCAGCAAGAGAGGCAAAGGAAGAAGAAACTTCAGAGGCAGAGGGGGCAGAAACAACTCTA
>LPNX010964460.1:245462-270422 GCA_001517045.1 Pseudotsuga menziesii | reverse complement strand
ATACACCAAGCTGAAAGGTGTGTGTCCCGTAAGTTTCTTGCATGTGGTCCTGTACGCCCATAATACAGCGTTAACTCTGAGGTCCCAATCATTCCTCTGGCTATTACAGATCTTAGTAAGAGCATTTTCTAAAATCTTATTAAAGGCCTCCATTGTACCATTAGCCTGTGGGTGGTAGGGAGTGCTCTTATGGTGCTGAATCCGGAATTCTTCTGTCAACGCCTCAATAGTGCTGTTCAAGAAATGCGTGCCTTGATCACTCATCAAAATTACTGGGCATCCAAATCTATTGCCTATGTTTTCAGAACGTGACCTCCCCCATTCTTTTGCTCATCAGAAATTGTTGTTAGACAAGATGGATGGAAAGGCTCCAGTTCATCGTTCATTAGGGCTGGGGCATTAGTGGTTTCTACTCTGCTGCTAACGTTTTCAAACAATTACAAGATTCAATGCAGATTTGTTCTACGACCTCCATTTGTTACCAAAACACAGCATTCTGGAAGATGGTATGGAATCTTCCTAGCATTCAAAAAATCAATTTCCTCATCTAGACTCTTATGCATCAGGAATTATTAAGTGGAGAAAACGTATTAAAAAGAGGCTTCTTAGGACCATTTAGATCCTGGTTTTGTCATCAAGCTGCTGAACCTTAGCTCATATTTTCGTTGAATGCACTTTTGCTCAAAAAGTCTAGGCACTTGTGCTATGTGGGCTGCCTTATTCTTATGATCCTGTAAATGTTGAACCTGTCACTCTTTTTAAAAATTGGTAGTCAAGGTATCTGGGTGCCCTTCCTTCTAGTCATGCGTGGAGAAAAATCTGGCAAGCCATTCCAAAATTTATTTGGTGGAAAATTTAATTGGCTAGAAATGACTCGATCTTTAATAACAAAACCTTGAAACTAGAAACTGTAGCATCAAAAGCTAAGGCATTTATTTTGGAAGCAGTAGGACCTCATCAAATTGATGAAGCTAAATTAGAAGCTGAACACAAATGGCTTGGTTCGAAGTAAGTGGATAAAATCCAGATGGGATTAAGCAGGCTTGTTATTAAACCATTTTGGCAGGTCAGACTTTCAGAAAAGAAATTTTCAGAATGGTGGCAAATAAAAAATAAGGTCTCAATCTTCTTTGATGGAGCATCAAAAGGAAACCCGAGGAAAGCCGGGGAAGGTGGCTTGATTTTCTATCCAGGCAGAAAGTTATACACAAGTTTCAGCTGGGGAGTAGGGCAACCTACAAATAGCCAGGAAGAATTATTTGCTCTTCTAAAAGCTTGTTAACTTGCAAAGGCAGAGGGACATAACAACTTGCAAATATTTGGAGAATCTGGAATCATCATTAAAATTTTAAATTTTGATTATTGTTCAATAACCTCAGTATGAATGTGACCATGAAAAGGTTGCACTTAATTTTGATAGATTGTGATTCAATGACCTCTTACGACATTCTTCATGATTTGAATAGGCTGAGAGATTTCAAAGCAAATCAGGGCTGTCTTCTTCCTCCATGAATGCTAAGTGTAAATGAAGGACCTTGTTTAATGCATCCCATTCCTTGACAAAAGATAGTTTTGGATGTAAGGATATGATTTTTTCGGAACAGTTTGTAATTGGGTGAAGGCCCAATCTATTCTTTATCAATAAAAAAAGGAATTAATCGTTTTAGTTAAAAAAAAGTCTTGACAAAGCTCTTAATGGATTGGAATTTTGAAAAACCAACATTGTAGTATTCTAAACTTGGGATTTTAGCAATCATTAATATAGTACAAGAGATAAAATCCATTTTTTAAACTATATATTTTTCCATGCCTATGGAGAGCTCACCATACACATGGATAAATTATCTAAATAAACTTTTCTTTTGTAGGATGAATACTCTACTAAACTTGAACTTAGAGGAGAGAATGTCATGGCTGCTTCGTAAAGGAATTTCAATGAAAATTTTGCTTCATTCTCAATGTTTGGAAAAATGTGTGTTATTTAATTCATATGATAAGTACGCATTGAAGAAGTTTTTTGGTTTTAGGTAGAAATAATAGATGTTTACAAGACACTTCACAATACAATATGTTTAGACATATTCTTATGACTGGTAGACAATGTAGATAAACATAACAATGCATATTATATTAATATGGTATACTTTCAATTTACTCTTTTGTTTGACAAAATGTTAATAAAAATACCACAATTTCAAAACTTTACATTTTAACTCAAATCCTATATATATATAAAGAGAGATATCATTATTGTTTATGAAACTTACAATGTAGAGCAAGTTTTCTTTCGAAGTTGGAGATTTTTCATTTTCCCATAAGCCATGTCAAACTATATCACCTAGTGTTTGTAACGTTTGAATATGTATCAAAGATCCATGGTTGTGACTTGCACATATCCCAACTTGTCATTATGGGGTCTTCACTCACTGAAACTATGCCATATCGCCTTCGTTCATGGAATATTAAAGAATACCTCTAATTTCATTAGATTGATAAATATCCACTACAATTCGTTTGTTGATCCCGCTCCCAATACATTTTTCCAATTAAAAAAACCCTATTTTAACGAGATATTCCCTATTTTTATGAGATACCCATTTTTATACCCCCCAATACCTATAAACCCCCCATACCCTACTCCCCACCCCCATACCTACAATATATTGACCTTATATTCATAATTAAAAAAAACCCCTTTATGAATGAACATGATAAGATATTGGTCAACAAGGTGAATGCCCCGTGATTGTCATCTAATTCTCAAAATCACTAGATGTGAAAATGAAAATGTCAAAATTTTTAAGTAAACAGGAATTGATGAATTTCAAACTCATATTTTTTTAGTTATTATATCATTATACAACAATACATTGTTAAACCTTTTCATTATAATGAAAATTTAACCACTTAAAGTAAATAATCAAAATTGTTTTTATCAGTCATAAATTGAATTGTATATACAATAATGTGGTTGGTATTTTTCTTACTTTAGAGAAGAGTATAATTTTAGTGTGCTTTCTTTCTTCTTCTTCTCAAATACACACAATCTTATATTTTGTAAACATAATTTCTTGATAGATTTCATGTTTTTGGCCTCTTCTATTAAGATATGTATATAGACCAATGTGAATCCCTTGGAAATTTAAGAACTTGGCATCACTCTAGTGGGGTCTCAGATCACTGAGCTGTCATTCTATAGATGGATTTTGACAAGGCTTTTATTATTTATCCCTTTAAGTTTAATCCCACCTGGCTTATCGAGGAGGAGTTCAATGTACTAATTAGGAATGAATGGGTACTTCTTTCGTCCGCAGCTTCGGGTTATTTAAGTCCTATGAAGGCCTTTCTACATAAGCTTAGAAGACTTCAACCGATTGTCAGACTTTGGGAAAAGTCCAAGAAGAGAATGATGAATTCTGATATTTGTCGAATTGAGGGCGACATTATTACTATTGAGAACCATCTGTTACATTATTTTGGCTCTGAAGCCTTGCAGTGGGCTCTGAAAAATTGTATGTTGTCCCGGAATAAGCTTCTCATCCATAAGGAGGAGACCCTTAGGAAAAAAAGTAGAGCTTCCTGGCTTCTAGCAGGGGATGAGAATACCTGCTACTTCCACCATTTTGCGAACAAGAGGTGTGTGACCAACTCTGTGTGGGAATAAGTTGATAACGATAATTCCAGAGTATACGATCAGGTTTCAATCAAAAGAGTGGCCAGGTCTTATTTTTTAGATCTTTATAGGGAACTAGAAAATTACAATATTGATTATCAACTTGACATCATAAAACTCTTTCCCTCTTATTTTTCGGCTGAGGACAATCACTCCATATTTGGCCCGATCACTCTCAAGGAAGTGGAATCTACTCTCAGGATTTTTGCTAAGTATAAAAGTCCTAGGCCCGACGGTTGGACTGTTGAGTCCTATCTCCATTTTTTTGATTTGCTTGGTCTAGAATTGGTGGATGTGATTGAGGACACACGGTTGTGGGACTCGATCCCTAAGAAACTCAACAACACCTATCTTACTCTTATCCCCAAAGTGGATCGACCTGCTACTTTTAGAGACTATAGAACGATTTCTCTTTGCAATCTCCTCTATAAAGTTGATCACCAAAATAATTGCGGAGAGGCTCAAGCCTTTTCTTGGTCTCCACATTTTTGGCTGAATAGTTCAATTTTTTGCTGGATCGACAGATACTGGACGCGGTCGGGATAGTGTAGGAAGCACTACACTCTGTAAAATCGAAGCACTCCTCGGCAATCTTTTTAAATCTTGATTTAGAGAAAGCATATGACAAAGTCAATTGGTCCCTGCTTCAGTTAACCCTTTTACAAATTGTTCTTCTGTTCGATATGGTTAAATTGATGATGTCTTGTGTCACCACTACAAACTATGATGTTCTGATGAATGGTGCTCCTACTGAGTCATTTCAGGGTACACGAGGTATTCGACAGGGTTTCTCGCTTTTGCCCGCTTTTGCCCTACCTTTTCTCGTTAATCATTGAAGGCCTGAGTCTTTTGATAGTACAAGTGAAAAAATATAAGAATATCAAAGGCATAAAGGTGATAGGTTTAGTTACACTCACCCATAATTTCTTTGTAGACGATGTCTTACTCTTTGGGGATGGAAATTTAGTAACTGGATGCATTACAAGTCGCTATTAAATATGTTTTGTGAGGCCTCTGGGATGGCTGTCAGCAGTGCATCAGATTGCCGATCATTTTACTTTTCTTTGGAAGTATTTTGAAGAAGGCCTCACTTATTTGGGCTTTCATCTTAAGCCAAGCAACTACCGTATTGGTGATTGGACCTGGTTAATCAAAAAATTTGAGCAACGAGTCAACCGTTGGACTCCATGATGGTTGTCACTGGGTGGGAGTTTTCTTCAATCTCTCCCTGTATATTGGATGTAATTCTACATTCTACCTTCCCGGATCATTCAAGACTTACATAGGTTATTGTTTCATTTTTGATGGGCGGGTGTGCTATATTGCAAAAATTTCCATCTGGCTAGTTGGAGATCTCTGTCTCGACCCAAAGGTTTGGGAGGATGGGGTATAAAAGATCTGAAGCACTTCAATCTTTCTCTGTGTGCAAAAAGTATGTGGCGGGCTATGAACCTCTCCAGCTTGTGGGGTTCTTTGATCAAATCTAAGTATATGTCAAGGGTGCCACTGGATATTTGGCTTCTTAGAGCCAATTTCAAATAAAAAATGCTTCATTGATATGGTGTAGTTTACTCTCCATGTTTCACATCATATTGCCCAAATTGTGTTGGTTAGTTGGTCATGGAAATTTGATTTATGTTGGTTTGGACCCGATTATGGGCTTATCACATTTTACTCTATCCCATTCTCTTTTGGAGTGGCTACATGAAAATAATATGTTTTTACTTAAACATGTTTTTGTACCTCTGGATGTTTTTCTTCCTTGGTGGTCATCGTCGTATTTAGGCATCACGGGTGCTCTAGCTACAAAATGGGACCATTACACTGATGGTCTTTATGCGTCTGACATCTCATTGAATACTAGTATGAACCAGATTATCTGGAAGGAAAATAAACAGTCGGGGGTGGTGAAAGCAGATCTGGCCTATTTAGCTTCCCTCAATTCTACGGAGGAACTTGATTGCCGGTGGTGGCATACTACTTTGTGGAAGATGAAGATCGCAGGAAAGGTAAAATACTTTTGCTGGTTGGCTATTAATTATAAAATTCTTACATGGGACTCCCTCCAGCACCCTAAGTCACATGGTTCGAATTCGAATTCAAGTTCGAGGACCATTTGATTCGATTCGAATTCGAACTTCTCGATGAGGTTCGTTTGAGATTCGTCTTTAATTTCGAGTACACATATATATAACTGAACTATAATACAAAATAAAATAAAAAGTTACATCAACAATTTAATCGGGGAATTGGAAACACAACTCAAGGTTTGTTTCAACTTTCAGCTCAACTGCTTAAATAAATTTAATCTCAATCGCGATTAACTACAGTCTTCAATGGTGACACAATATAATCATGGTTTTGTAACCGCAGTTGCACTTATAGATTATAGTATGTAACTAAAATAGTGAGTTAGTGATTGAGCAGTAGCACCGATTCATGAACATTGAGATCAAAACTCATGGAGTTACGAACTCTAAGCACTAGCATGAGGGTTTCTTTGCTAAGCAGTGACAAGTAGAGAGGAAAAACTTTGCACGCGGGTTGGGAGTTTGGACTAGGGTAGGTAGACCATAGGGTGTTAGGACTAAGGTTTAAGTGAAGAAACAAAGGTGAAGAAACCAAGCTCAAAGTTTTTTATTTTTATTTTTTTAATTAAATTCGCCTTTAGATTTGAATCAGCTTGAGATTCGGCAAAATTCGAACCTGAAGGTTCAAATTCACCGAATCTTGAGACTTAGCCAGCACCATGGATTCTCAAGCCCTGGGAGATGTATTTTCTGTTTCAAGGAATTGGAGTCGGTTGAGCATATTTTCGGGAGTTGTAATATTTTCAGACAGACTGGACAAGTTCTGTGCTATCAACTCGGGGGTTCGTGGCATTGGGAGCTTCCAACCATTGCTGAGAATATTGAACAGTGGCACAAGATGGCATGATTACCACTTGTGGTACCTTGTTTGTTTCTATGGGAATTCTGGAAAGCACGTAATGCATACATTTTCCAGGATGTGCCAGTCTCACAACATTGTATTATTTCTAAGGTTTGCAGAGTCTCCTTTCCTGTTAATGAACATTACAAAACCTGCTACTGTTAGACAGATTTGCCCTCCTTCAGAACTGATGGATGGGATTGTTGGCTACTTTGATGGAGCAACAAATGCTTGATCTTGCAGGGCTGGGATGGTGATACTGTGGACATAATTCATTATTTTAGACTACTTTTGGATGTGGGATATGTCACGAATACCAAATCTGAGTTACTGGCCCTTTGGGGGCTTCTATTTTTTGCTATTCACAAAAATTTCTTGGCCTTACAAGTTAGAGGAGACTCAAAAGTAATCATTGATTGGGCACTGGACAAACATAATATCCACTCAGTTGAATTGGAGCATTGGCTAAGCAGAGTTAAAGATCTATCTAGACATTTAAGCTCTCTTAATTTTCAACATGTTTATAGGGAGTATAATGTTTTGGCCGATGCCCTTTCTAAAAGGGCAATTGGTTTGGGAACATATGTGATATATTGGCATGAATACTCTGAAAGCTCCCTGAAAGACTCTGGTTCGTTAAAACTCCACTAAGTTTTATTAGCCACGTCTTTTATGTCTTTTTGGACCATTTTGACACTTGTTTCGATGGCTCTGCATTATGTTCTAGTTAACTTAGCCCGATCCTGTCTAGATATGTATGACATTTCAGGTGAATGGCATTTTTGATATGCGTGACTAGAAAGTCTTTATGTTTCTGATATTACTGAATTATGTAACCTGATGTCGTCAATTTTATGACACAGTTTTATAAAAGTTAAAACTGTCTTTTTTTGTGTGAAAAAAAATAGATCAATGTGATAACTTATACAATATTTATGTTTTTCCATCCTCTTATTTTAATAATAAAATAGACTCATTTGACATTTGATAGAAAGACTTGATTTTTTTTACGGTATTTGTTATGTAGTTATGCTACTTATACAACCTAACGAACTTATTTACTAAAATCTATTACACAAGAATGTTGCTTTTACATTAGATTATAAACACTATTGAAGAATTATAGAACAAGAAATACCATTTTGGTCCTTTGGTGCTCTTTGAAAAATCACCATATAATTCTTAGAATCATCAAGTGTTTATAGTCATTTAATGCATTGCAAAAACCTATATAAAGTGATGTTGGTAGTCAAATGTTATTGTCAAAATGAATTAATAATTAATTAATTATTTATATTTTTAAAATCATCAAATCTCTAATAAAAATGTTTTGGATATAGCTTGGGTGGTTGGGAGGAATGATTATTACCCTCATCATCCAGGTTCATTTCTTGTAAGTGACATGATGTTATTACGCCCCTATGTAATGATTGAATGGATTATATAACCTAGCCATAGGTTGATTCTCCATAATAGTAGATGTTGACATATTTCGTAGTGTATAGTCATTTAATGCATTGCACAAACTTATATAAAATGATGTTCGTAGTAATATTGTCAAAATGAATTAATAATTATTTCATTATTTACATTTTCAAAATCATCAAATTTCTCATAAATACATTGTTACAATTTATTTAATGTGCATTATTCTACTTATGCCTAATGCAAAACATCTCCATTGCAATATTTATTTATAAAATCAACTCCAATAACTTAAAACCAGGAATGGTAGAAAACACCTATATACAATCTATTTATAACATCAACAACCAATAAGTTAAAACTAGGATTGGTATAAAACACTTATATACAATAGAAAACAAAATATTAACAAATATTTTGTAAAAACATTCATATGAAACAATAAAACTTCTTAAGAATTATACAACCAAATAAATGAGATTGAAACCTTATAGAAGAAAATTGAAGTGGGGATTTGTATTTTATTTTTTTTGATGCAAAAAGAATCTCCATGATATTCATAATTCAATTTTTTTATTATATAAAAATGAATTGTAAATTCATGTTGAATGTAATCTCACAATGCAAAGAACTAATAATGATTAAATTTTTTTATTTAAAAATATAAAAATTTTAAACCAAATTCTAATTCAAAATGATTTTTTTACAATAGATTTTAAAGTTAACTCTTAAAACCTCAAATAAAACATGATTACAAAATATTAATTTAAAATGAAAATACAAAAACAAATATAATCATTGTTAAAATATTGAAATAAAAAATTACAACTTAAAAATACAAGTGATGATAGTAAACTTCACAAGACATTACAAAATAAAACATATCATAACTAAAAAATTAATATAACATTAAAAAATATTTTATGTTAAAATCATGATTAAAACATAATATTTTCCATTAACACTCATCATAAGATATAAATCATGTAACCCTAAATTTCCTTAAAAAAGAAATCAATCAAAATACTTTGTAACTATTAAAAATAAACCTAAGAATTTCTTCAACAACCATTTCCATGAAAAGCCAATAAACTTGCAAGAAAATAATCAAACAAATACTTTTTAATTATTAAAAATAAACCTATATTATTTCTGAGAATTTCTTACCATGAAAGGCCACACCACTAATATGTTTAAGTTTTTACAATGAACTTGCAAAATATATATATAACTTTTCTAGTATATGAATACCATCAAGTATACATTAATCCATTAATTATATAACCGAGTTTATAATAGTTATATAACTTTATAAAGTTGTTTTTTGTGTGGAAAATAATAGTCATTTTCAGCAATAGACTCACACGTTAAGTCACCAACCAGTATAAATTAATCCATTAATTATACAATGGAGTTTATAATAGTCATTTTTCAATGTCAATACTGCCTGGAAGACTTGGCTTCGTAGTAGCTCCCTTGCTGCCCTACCTACGCTCGTGTCATGGGGAATTTGGATCGCAAGGAATAAGGTAAATTTTGATGATATTTATATTCCAGCTGAGATTATCGCGGGACGTTGTTATGGTATTTTCAAATCTTTTCCATAGGTGGTCTCCAATAAACCAACTCGCATCAACACTCGTCCATTAGTGGATGCTTCATTCCCCTGACCTTCGTGGATGGATCTTCACAAGGTAGGCTTCAGGTCGGTGGGATCCTACATCTTACCAACTATCTATCCATCCAGTTAGCTGTCGGCTTGGGGGATGTGACAAACAACATCGCTGAATTCTCAGCTTGTCTAATCCTCTTGAGGCTCTCACACATGTTTGGGGTTCAACATCTACAGATTTTTGGTGACTCTAAATTGGTTTTCGACTATCTCAAGTTGAACAAGCCGCCTTGAAACATTTATCTCCTCCTTTCTTTGAGGCCATTGAGATGATCATACCTCTTTTTAACCGACAAGTCTTCCAACATACTTTCAGGGAGAATAACTATGAGGTAGACCTGCTGTCCAAGAAAGGACTTCTTTTGGCGGCTGGTTATATGGACAAATGGGAGATGTCTACGGGCATCTCGAAGTCTTTGGGGCTCTCATGCCTCTAGTTTCTTTTTTAACTGTTGTATTTGTGATGTTTTTAGATTACACATGATTATAGATGGATTATCAAACAGAGAGTTTTCTTTCTGATGAACTATGGCCTTACAGGCAGATTAGTTATCAGACCTCTATTGAAGGGTGTATAAACATGCTGATTATGAATCATATGGTTTTATCAATAAAACTATGACTTTTTTTCTTGGAAAAAAATCATTTTCAACAATAGACTCACACGTTCAGTCTTGAATTCCTTGAAGAAGTTCATTTAATTATTTCAACATCAAGGAAATCCTTTTGCTTGCAAAAAAATATGTTTCTTTTCTAAGCATGAATCTATTATTGAGGAACTTATAATTTTCAAGAAAACAATTCACGGAGCGATCAGTGAATAATAGATTTAAACTATGGAGATATCCTTTTGTTTGCAAAAGTACATGTTTCGTTTCTAAGCATGAATCTTTTTTTTAAGAAACTTTTTTTTTTCAGCACGAAAAAAGTTCAATCCTTTTTTATTTATCAAAGGACCTAGTACAAGTTGATGGAGATAGCATCCATTACTTAGCTACATTATAATAGCTCAACATCATATCAAAATAAGTCTATGAGGAAACAAAACCCACTCCAAACATAGACCAAAATAGGACAAACAACTAAAAGACCTCTACAATCCCTCAAAATAGTGACTGTTTCAAATACTAGCATAGACTAATTTGTAAAGTTGTTAACAAAAGTTTCACGACATAGTATGCCACCCTCAAATTCCTGCACAATAAGATGACCAACATGTAGTTCCAGTGCCCTCTTAGAGAGACTATCCACCAACTGATTGTGCTCACGGTAAATGTGATGGTAGCTAAAGGACAACAAACCCCTTACAAGGATATCAATCCGATTGTACCAGTGATGGAGATTGAGTACACGTAACTGGTTCCTTCCATTAATCCGATGCACCACCATCTTTGAATCTCCAAATACCTAGAGTTTAGGTAAGCCCATGGTTTTTGCCACAAATAAAAGTCCATAGATAGCCAACAACTCGGCTATGGAGTTGGTTCCGAGGCCACACCCCAACTGGATCAATAAATAATGGTCTTTGTCTAAGTATAGTGCTACACCTGCACACCCAATCTGTGTAGATGCCGCATCATTAAAGAAGTCCATGGCCGCAAGTAATTCGGGTCCCATTCTAATAATCCAGTGTTTTCCATTACGATGCTTCACAGGGTAGCTCTCAACCAAATAAAAAACCTTCAATATTGCATACTGTGTAGATGGGTGTCTATTGTTAAACACCAGTTCATTCCTGTACAACCAAATGATCCAGTTGCAGAAAAAAGTAAATAGCAGTGGTCCATACCATCATTCATCCAATCTGCTAACATATCCAACAAATCAACAGTCTCATTGCAATGGACAATGCCTAGGATCGTAAATAGTCTTCTACGAACATCCCTTCCAAAACCACAGTCCACGAACAAATGCTGCACAAATTCTCCATCCCGTCGACACAGAAGACAACAATTCAGGCCAGACCAACCCTTCCTCATCAAGTTATCCCAGGTACTGATCTGATTGCTGATATAGAGCCAAGGGAAACATTTTATTTTGATCAGCCATTGTCCCTTCCAAAGATCCGACCGGTGCCAGCAGCGGTTGTAATCCCAAGATGCTTCAGCAATGTAATGGTAAGAAAGACAAGCCGTGACTTGACCATCTAATTATTGTAAGACTAGAGCAAGGTATCAGAGCAATCAGATAATGTCAAGCCCAAAGAGCCCAATGCAACCATGTAAGCCTCCCATTCCAATTTCCAGGGTCCACCCAAACTCAGATGATCCGCAGACATCCAATGTGAATTATGATCATTAATATAACTGGGCAGATAAATCTTGTTCAGGGTGATGATCCCATAATCATGTAAATAGCAAAGCAAATCCCTCGACAAAAAGGATGAATCCTCCATCCCACCTAGTGGATTGATGCCAATCCTCACCGCGTTGCCAAAGCCAGCCCTCCAGCATAATGACTTACAAATCCACCCGAGAATCCTAAGGAATCCATTCCATATAAGGGATGTGTTCTGAACAGAATGGGATTCCAGTCTCAACCAATCAATAATCAAGTGCTTCTTGACATATTTCACTATCAAAGCATGATTCCAAATTCCATTTCCTGTGATGGCCTTCCACATGCTTTCAACCCTCAATGCATCATTGAATCCCCAAATATCTTTTATGTTCCATCCCCCCATCTCATATGGTCGAGATAATATCTCCCACTTAGCCAAGTGCAATCTCTTTCGAGTCAAGCATCCACCCCACAAGAAATTCGCCATCAGTCTCTGTAGGCTGCGCAGAATCGAGTTGGGGATTCTCATCAACGAGAACCAATATACTGATAATGCACATAAAACAGACTTAATGAGTACAAGACGACCCCCGAGTGAGAGGAGCTAGTAGGTCCAATGGCCAATCTTATGTTCAAACAGATTAATCATCCATGTCTAGTCCGATACCCTGTAGCTTACTGGTCTGAGCCAATATCCGAGATATCTAAATCCCAACTGTATGTCGTCGATTCTATAAGGTAGGAAAACCTTAATCTGCGACATCATATGCAACATTATTACATAAAAAAGAAGATTTAGCAGAACTAATAGCCATACCTGTAGCCTCCATGAAGAGATCCATGATGCTCCTGTATACTTCCCACTCATCACATGACCCAAATCCAAACAGAAGTACATCATCAATGAACAATAAGTGGTTAATGGATAGAGTGGATGGCATTTTGATTCCCCGTAACCTCCCATAGAGCTTCTCCTTGTGGAAGACAAGGCAAAGACCTTCAACCATTAATAAAAACAAGAGTGGAGACAAAGGGTACCCTTGTCTAAGCCCGTGACTAGCAGAGAAAAAAGATGTGGGTCTACCATTTATCAGTATTGCGAAGGTTGTAGGAGAAATGTATTCCATGATCTAGTTGACCACCTCCACCGATAAACCGATCTGCAACAACACCGGTCTCAAGTAAGTCCAATTCACCCGGTCGTAGGCCTTGATCATGTCCATTTTGAGTATAAGTGCTTCCAATCATTTGCTCCGGACAGAGTGAAGCACTTCCTGAGTAATGCCAACCGCTTCATGTATCTGTCTCTTTTTTAGAAACTCGAACTGCTCTTCAGAAAGAAAGTTCGCCAAGAAGGGTTTAATCCTATCCGAGAGAATCTTGGTGATCACCTTGTAAATGAGATTACACAATGAAATAGGACGAAAGTTTGAGAAATGTTGCGGCTTATCACATTTGGGGATCAAGGCAATGTGGGTAGCATTTAATCCACGCGAGACACAGCCATGTACCCTACTGAACTCCACATGCTTCAGGATGTCTTTGCCCACGAGATCGAAGAACGCTATATAGAATTCAACTGGCCAGCCATCTGGCCTAGGTGCCTTATCCTTAGAAAATCCCCTTGAAGATAACAATTCACGGAGTGATCAATGAATAATAGATTTAAAATATGGGGATTTCATTTGACCAAGGAACCTTTTTAATTCATTTGTCTAAGATTACATCAAATGGAAATTTGAAATAGTATCACAAATATGGGAAATTTAGAATGCGAAAACCATACTGACGCAAGAATTAGTTTTTCTTGATTAACTTTATAATAATTATGATCATAAAAAAATAAAAAATACTTTCTAAATTTTATACTTTTTATGATATTAGTGTGCATAAGTTGTAACTAAATATAATGAATTTGTGTTTTGTAACTAAATATAAATGAATTTGTGTGTTTATATGTTGTACAGACACTTCCATTCCAAGTGCATTGTAATGAAATTTCCTCTATAACTTAAGGGTTACGTGTGCATTGTAATTAAAATAGCTTTCATTGCAAACATATTGTATTTTACTATTCCATGCAATGAAACATCTTTCAATTAAAAAAAAGGGCACGACTAATAACTAGAAGTCTCTCAGAGTATATTTGGATGGAGGAAAGCTTAACATGTCCATGCAAATGTAGATATTTGATTCTATGGTAGAAAATTCAGGGAAAATGCCAGAATGAAAGTGTGTTCATCTCTTAAATTTTGGACGAGAAAAGAACAATAATTAGCTAGATAGACAAGACATCACAAAACTTTCTAAGGGATGAACACATACATCAATAACAACACAACACACTCTTTTGGCAATCCCATGGTAAAGTGTGTTATTTTTCGAGGTAATTAAATTGTTAGATTTTTCTACATTGAAGCAATTATGATGGAATAGTATCGACAATAAATTCCAAGCTCTAAGGTAGAACAATTTTATTTACTTCACCATCCAAACTACAACCCTGCTCCAACACATATAGCTTCTAACTGCAATGAGATTCCCATCTCATAACCGGATTTTGAATCAGGATTTGTGAATTTTATCTCACTTATGTATTTTTCTGTGACATGTTTCAAAACATAACCATACCCTATATTCTTTGAAATCAATCTTGTACAATATTTTCAGAATTATTTTCATGTCTTTATATTTTCCAATTAAGCATCTTCAAAACGATGTCAGAAGTTTTAATACAAGTTGGTTTGAGCAAAATATGTAAGTGGGAGAAGGTTTGTATGAAATTTATATTTTATCCCCATATGATCCCCTTAAATGATCATGCCCATGCTACATATTTTACCATTGTATCAATATAATGCTAGTTTACCATTGTATCAGTATACCACCTATAGATGCATCCAGGACCTGGACTTCGCCTTGGTGCAAAGGCTTATTAATAAACTCAATTGGTGCAAGGAACAACCGAGGAACAATATCATGCTGGAAAACCAAATGCAAAATTTTTCCTCACCCATTCTCATGACCAACTGCTTCAACAAGTCTTTCATCTCCCACCAAATAGAAATAGAATGTGATACGAGGGGAAGAGATTTGCCTTGGTCTCTTTTCCAATACCCATATTGTGGCCAAGATAGAAACTCTCTTTAAGAAATGATCCGCAAATATAATTTGTTAAAGTTTCATTTGTTTGGAATGAATATAAATATGCAATAGATTAAATTTATACAACAACACAATGTAACTGTTCCCTTTGAATTTCAATAATTTCATCTATAATAAGTGAACCAATAAACCCTATTTTTGTAAACTGAGATCACTTTATGGAGAGAGAGTTGTATTAAGATAAATCAATTTACCTTTGCTTTGAAATCTATTTCCACCATAATATCCAAGAAAAACTTAAGAGCTCGTCAATGGATTAGGGATCGTTTATTATCATAACACATGAGACAATTCGAGAATACCTTGTAGTTAGTTTGTATATTTCACTCTCCATATTTTCTCTCTTTCAGGATGAAGTTTTATATCTTATAAAATGAAGGGAAGGAAACATATAAAATCCCTTCGTTTTGCTTCAGGTTAAAACTCTCTAAATTGCTTGCAATATGTGACTCTTCCCAAGACTTTGATAGTATTTCACATGAAACAAGAAAATATGTGGTCTCCTGACCAACGGTAAACCTGTAAGAACATATTTGTAAATTAGTAAGGTATAGGTCCTAGGAAACCGATTATGCATCCAAATTAAGTGTATGAAATTATAAAAGTGTTGCATGTAAGGGGCTATGGATGATGGACATGTTAGATTTGATCCTTATCAAGTTAGACTTGCATGCATTATAGGTCAGTTTTGCACATTTTTGTAGATTGGTAAATTACACAAGCACGAAAAACCCAAAACTTCTTACTACTGAAGATGGGATAAATCACCCTCATTCCAACATCGCCCAACCAACTACATCCATGGGAGACAATATTGGGTAAGGGAAGGGGCATAGGAAGTCCAGGTAGTTCCATTCGTCTGTGCATGTGATCCAACCTCCGTAAGCATCATTGGTATCTCTTATCATATTCATCATCCATATAGTATTAAATTGTGCCTATAATTTGGAACCAATTTTTGAGCTAGATGCACGTAGTCTTTCATTCAAGGTGCATAGAAAACCTAATAGTGACATGTCTTCTTGATATAGGTACACCAATAGCTTATCTATCACATTGAGTGATAGGCACAACCTGGATAATAGGGATAGATCTCAATATGATCTTTAGATCATAAAACTTTTGAGCATCTCTATTCATCGGTTAGGTAGGTTTGTAAGTAGTTTGCAGCAGTGGCTTATCACTTGGGTTTTTCGTTCTTTGATTCTCCAAAGCCCCTAGCTAGTCATTAGAGTATATGAGATAAATGGCATTATATAGTGAAGTAGATTAGGAGATATGAAGAACGTTACCAAAAACATAATAAGACATGTAACCTAAAAAGTATATAAAAATATAACAATGAAAGAACACTGTATAAGATTATATATACACATAGAGCTTCTAAATGGGATAATTGAGATGACTAGCACCCTAAACTACTTAGCTTGTCAAAAAATTCATATCAAAGACCATATTATTGGATTTTCCATTGCAGGTATGAATCAAATTGCCATTACTAACACCTAAGCTATCCTTCACTACCTTCACTTAAGAAGACTAGTACACACAGCTATCCGAGACAAAAAATTCACTAGTCATTAGCAAGGAAATGAATGGTGAGAAACTCTCATCATATACCCAAATACTGGAATGAATCAGTTGGCCATCCCTAGGGACAATATATAAGGATATTTTTTTCTCACACCAGCCACGATTCATGAAATGTGGGCAATTTCTACCCAAAAGGACTATCAATCCACAAATTAAGGGAAAATTAAGGGCAAATGCAATTGTAAAGCTTGATTTGCATGTAGGATAAAGGGCAGCGTAACTTAAAAAAACCGTTCATTCCTCGATATCTGGGGAAAATTAAGAGTCTAGCTTGAATTTCAAAGGGTGATAATGGTTTTACAGTACTATTCATGAAATGTGGGCAATTTTTGCCCAAAAGGACCATCAATCCACAAATTAAGGGAAAATTCAGGGTGAATACAACTGTAAATCTCGACTTGCAAGTAGGATAAAGGGTGAAGTAACTTAAAAAAACACTTCATTCCTCGATATCTAGGGTGAATTAAGAGTGTAGCTTGAATCTCAAAGGGTGATAATGGTTTTACAGTTGGTAATAAAGTTTGACTAATTGTTTTTAAGGTTTAAATTTAAAATAAATGGTTGGCTAATTAATAAAAGATAAAAAATTCTTTCATACAAAAGATTCGCCCAAAGAAAATTTTAAACCCCTTAAATTTCTCCCATGGGCTATATTTTGCCCCTAAAATTTTCCATGTTCATCACCTTCAATGGTGTGAGCATGATGTCTTTTCTTGTTTGACTTGTTGAAGGAGACTCTATTTTTGGGACAATCTCTAGAGTAGTGTCCCTTCTCATCACAAGTGTAGCATCGAATGTTTGGAAGGATCTCTTTTGAATTCCTTTTGTCTTTTGTTGTGATGATGGTCCTCCTTCTTTCTTTGATTTCTTCTTGGACTGAACTATGAGAGATTGAACTTTAGTTGCTACCATCTTCTTTTGTTATCAGCCAAGCTTCTTCTTGTGTGCATTCTTCCCATAGTATGTTGAAAGAGATCAACTTCCTTCTTGCACATATTCCTTGAATGAATGAATCCCATGATCTTTGGATGCCATTCAGGGTGGTCATAACAATCTCTCCTTCTTCCATAGTCTCTTTGTCTGCTTTAAGTTGTTCCTTGATTTGATCAACCTTTGTGAAGTGAGACTGCATGGTCTCCGAGTTATGTATATTCAAATTCTTCAGTTGGTTCGTCAATGTCATATTTTTGTTGATATTCTTTCCTTCGTAAAAGCTGGTCATTATATATCCTTGGGAGTCTACAAGGATTATACATGTGAGATCCAATGGAGATGGAAATAATCCTCTTGGTTTTGACTAAGTCCTTCTTGTGCTTTGTGTTCATCTCTTTATGGATATGTAGCTTCTTCTTTGTTATGTTTCACTAAGTCATGCTTTTCCATGATCAAAGCTTATCTGTGCCTTCAAGCTTGGTATTGTTTCTCATCATGATAAGAATGAGAACCTCAAATGGAAATAGAGAGGATATAACTGACCAATGATATTGCTTCAACTTGATGCTTGCTTGAAATATTTTCTGGAAGAATGCTTCCGGTGGACCTAGGGTTTGATAGAGAAACCCTAATTTTCCAGCTTAGGTATCTTTCAGATATGATCGGATAGAAAGATGTGCCTCCTCAAGGCGATTTGAGCATCATACTCATTTCTCCAAAACCGTGGACAAAATTGCAAAATATATGATGCCTAGTTTTCCCCGGTAGGAGTGTTAGGTCAAAAATTGAAAATACATAGAATGGGAAACTTCTTCCATAGAAATATGCACCATCCTAAGGTGAGTTTGATATTCCTAATTTTTCAACTGATTGGTGGAGGAACGTGCCCATAACAGGAAGCCCCAGTTTTCTTTAATTTCTTCTACAAAATTATCTGATATTGATTCTACCGCCTCTCCGATATTCATGCTCATCTGGGTTCAAAAATTAGTCATGAGATAGCCTGATCTATCTTCTTTCCAACCCCACAATCTAGAGCAGAATTGGATTCTCCAAGTGGTACTTATGCGATTTTTCCCAATGTGACTTCTTTAAGGACTGTTCAACATAACAAACTTGTATGGACTGCTACATGTCACTATTTCACCTTCGGGGTCTGAAACTATGACAAAAAAAACTACAGTCCATTCCATATCTGCAACAACTTTCTAAATTTGATTGGATCTTCTTAGCCC
Source organism: Pseudotsuga menziesii (assembly GCA_001517045.1). Classification (NCBI taxonomy): domain Eukaryota; kingdom Viridiplantae; phylum Streptophyta; class Pinopsida; order Pinales; family Pinaceae; genus Pseudotsuga; species Pseudotsuga menziesii. The sequence goes on along the minus strand of LPNX010964460.1, from coordinate 251,515 downwards.
GAGATATAGCAATTCTCCCTAGGTCACATGTTTATGGCTATATTATGGAGGAGGATGGAACCCTAATTTGGAGGAATCATATCTTCTGAAGTATAGAGAATCTGAGGCTGAAACTCGTACACATGGTACAGTAGGATTTCCTTCGTCTTGTCAAGTTTTCAGCTCCTGAGACTTCTTGAATTGCGAGTTATAGCAAAAGTCCCAAGCATGAAACCCTAATCTCTAGTAGTTGTAGCTGTAGCAGTGTTTCAGCTGCACAAAGAATTCTTTCACGGTGGGTCTGATTCCATGTTAATATTTCAATGGTTATCCAATATCTAAAAACATTTAGCATCATAACATCATAACCATATACACAATAATCACTGAAAGAAAGACAAGCGCAACCACACAAAAGAACACAAAGATTTATCCTAGGAAACCCTCATGGGGAAGAAAACCTAGCAAAACTTCCTCGATATATACTTCAACCAAGTATAGTGTAAGACCCAAAGAATAAGACTTATAAGACCCCAATAATAATACTGGATTGCCTCCTCTCTCCTAGATGGACTACTCTTTTTCTCTCTAGTGCAACTGACTAGCTATTCTGCTTGTCCAAATGAGGGAGGCACCTCTCCTATATATACTGATAAGCTGAGAGGCCTAATAACTCAATTGGTCCAAATTATCCTTGCTTCCAGGGCCGTCTTTCCTTGGAAGACTAAAAAAATACATTTCAATAATACTTTTGTGGGTACTACTAACCCGACTTACAACGAAGGTTTTACCTCATGACTTTACATGACCAATTACATCAATGACATCCCTAATCGAAGGAACAACATCTCCGAAAGAGGTAATAACAATAATAATACAAAATATAATATCTTCCGTAGTTACATTTCTTTAACAAAAATATTATAAAATAATTACAACATGATCATCCATTTTTGTTTTACATGAATTAATCATAAAGTCACTATTTACAACATATCTTGCATTGGAAATCCTATCTATTCCATTTACTACATTAATATCCTTCCCCACCCAAGTTAATGAAGATATCTCCAATATAATATATTATACATTATATTATGTATGTACTTGTATGTATGTGTGTGATATTTAATGACAATTTTAATATTTTACCATACTTATGTGTAAGAATTCAATAACCAATTAATTAAATTAAATTTGGAGTGACACGTCAACAATGCTTGAAAACATTTAATTATTGATTTATAATATTCTCAAGCTAATAATACATTTCATTATCAACCTAATTGCTAATAAATATTGCATTAACCAGCTCGTGGGGGGTATAACAAGTGGTAGATTTGAAATGTTGTAAATGGTTGTAAATGGAAGGTATCATGTTCAAATCCCCCCAAATGTACCCATGCACCATGGTTTGGGCCTGTGGATGCACCTAGGGGTAGAGTAGTAGTAGGATTGGATCCGTGGACCTCGTGTCCCGCGAGTACTAGCCCCATCCCTAGTTTTCGATTCCACTAGTAAAAAATATATTGCATTAACCAAATATACTAATATACTTGTGCATATGTGGCCAACACATACACTCCCCACATGGGTACTAATAATCAACATTCGACACCCCTAATGCATTTTTCTTATATATTGGAAATCAACATGCATAATAACAATAAGATAATGCACAATTCATCATTTCTTACTAATTAAGATTTACCACCATTCATTACTCATAATTTTCATAAAAATCATTAAAAGTTAATTGTATAAACATATTCAACAATTCAGGCATATAATATTGAAGTTTTATACGAATGTGTAACACTACACAACCCTATCGTTGGTCCCATCCATCTCCATAAGTATTCCAAATTCCTAGTCACCACTACTTCCATCACTTGACCTCTCCATACCATCCTCTACTACAATATGTTGTGGCATCGACTATGATGACCTAACCACATACATAACCCGTAAGTGGAAGTGTCAGCTACATCAATGAATCTTCCCCAGCTGGCAATTGTTAGTCGTCATCACATGTCTAGGGGAGTGTGCTCAACACAGTCTTCCCACGACTCTAGGTTTCCGAGAATAAATGGTGGGAAATGCCTCCACCCCCCTTATATTACTAGGGTCAACACCCTACATTAACCATACTATGTCATCACTACTCTAAGAGTCACGTCATCGAACAACTTCTTTGGGCAAATTGCATTTCCTGCCAAAACTCACATGATCCATAAGTCATAGCAATATTGGAATTCACAATTAAATCATAAGAAAAATTGACATCACATCATTATCATCTTGATGTCCCAAACATCTTGTGCCCCTTGGAACTTTAGGAATCCAACTATCTTGTAGCAAATAAACATGTGGGTTAGTTCACCATTAACATAAATCTCATGTATAAACATATCCAACTCTTTCAAGTGCTAATCTATATCACTAAAACAACATTTTGATAATCATGTAAGTTCCTTTGCAACATATATTGTACTTGCCCTATATCTAAGATACAAACAAAATTGGAATCCACGTATCGATATTCTACATTCAATTTGCATTTTCAAATGAAATAACATATTCAACATCATTAGTAAAATAAACGATAATTTCCATTTTCTATCCACACATAGGAGTCCACGACCACAATCTTAAGCAATCTAGCCTAGTCCAACAGATAATAAGCAATTGCAAATTCTAAGATAATTCATATAGAGTTTTAATTAGTGAATGTTAAAACATGGGGTGTTATCGGATATATATACTTCTTATGGAAATTGTAAGAGTTCTTTATATATGGTTAGAAGTAATGCCAATTGTCTTTTCACCAATGCTCTCATATTCATTTTAACTCTATTACTCATTTTCCATGCAAAATTCCCACACTATGTAGGCCTTCTTGGTGTTGTGTGGGGTAGTGGAAGAGAGTTGCATGGTTGTGATGGATGACTTAGATGCTTGTAGTGCTATGTGATGAGCATGTTGTCTAAGCATGAGGGAAAGTGGGTTGGGATGAGAGAGAGTGAAACCTATAGGAGTTTCCTTTTCCCTGGTGGCCTCAAAGCCCAGTTTGAGTGTGGTATCTACAACAATACCTACATTTTAGTGGAAAATTACTCTTACACGATCAGTTGCTTGGATATTCTTTAGTTAAATATAAATATTCATTGTTGTCTATGAATATACAAAATTATATCTATTTTTGTTATGAACATTATGGTTTATGCATTTCGCGTGTGTGAAATATAATTGTTAATTCTACTACATTTTACAGTTATGCACTTGGACATGTGTTTCGTAATTCATGTTACTCATTGGAAGCTTATATTAGTTTGAATTCAAATAATGGTCTCCATGGGGTGAAACCCCGATTTGACCCCATAATGTAAATTTGTATATTATTAATGTAAAAGGATAGAATACATAAACAAATGGTCAAGGATGACCAAAACTATGTAAATATGTAATTTTTTTATATTAATATAAAAACTTTAATGACTGTAGAGGAAGAAGGATGAATAAGATGGGGGACTATGAATACGAAAGAGGGGAAGTGATAGTGGGCCTTAGATTATCTCCTTATCCTTAGAAATTTAAACCAAGTAATTAAACTATGATTAAGATCCATGATTTGATTAAGCATTATTTAACTATCCTAAATTAGGATTAAGAGTGGGGAAGTTGGTTCCATGTAGAGGAGACACATGGCGATTTAAGTGATGCTTATAAAAGTGATAATTTGATCTTGAGATGGATTCATTCCTAATTCCTCCCCACCATTCAAATTTTATTCACCATTATCTTGCCATCACCTTGGACTACCATAGCTCAGTACCTATGACAGAGGTTCAATATACCATTATTGAAGATGAGTTATTCATGCAATTGAATCTAAGTAGACTGGTGCATGAGAGAAGGTTGGGATGCAACTTGTTCCCTGGAGTCCCAATTCAGAGAATTCCTATGCAACATGTGCTAGAGATATAGAAGGGAACTAAAGGTTTCTTGATGGACTACTAGCTTAAATAAGGGGGCTTTCTATTGGCATTGTGCAAGTTGATGGTGAAGAAGAATTGAGGATTGGGACAACTATGGATGGCGTTTTTTCACCAGTGGGCTGCATGAGATTTTGAGTTGTGGAGAAGTTGTGGGAAAAGACTTAGTCCTTGTTGATTAATAGCTGCATCTCGAGAGTGGCCCGTCAAAGTAAGATATACCTTGATATATCCTATGGCTAGGAGGAACACCCTTCACATGTACCCAGTTGGAGAATGCCATGGTTAATTCTATGTTTGCATATATGCATATTTGCATATTTTCATGGTTAATTCTATGTTTGCATTTTTATTGTTTATTGTTTTGTGTTTTCCTAAATGCATGTAATTTCTTGGTATGTTACAGTTGATTTCCTCCTTGGATTTTTTGTAAATTGTTAACTCACGCACATATTAATTTGGGTGACCATGTGTTATATTTTCTATTATAATTTGATAATGAAAATGATGAAAAATTAAAGTGGCTTCTAGTGATGAATTTGGCTATGGATTTTGAGTACCCCATGGTCTCCATGGTTGATTGAGGCTACTTGGAACATTACATTCTACACACGATGCCTCTCTAAATTCATTATGTGTATAACCACAAGAGACCAAAAGATTATTTAGTTTTTGAGATGGTGATTCATTAGTTTAAGGTTGAATTGGTGTGGGAATTGAAACATTCCCTAACGAGCACCTATGTTTTGCTTCTTGATTAGTGCCATGGGGTTATTGTTCCTCAACTAGTGTGGAAATTTAGGGCCCCTTCTAGTGGATTTTTCCATTTTTTGTCATGGATCTATAGAAGAATGGTGGCATCATCTATAACTGGAATTAGAGGAATGTAGATAGAATTCCTCCATTGGATCATTTCTAATATATATATATATATATATATATATATATATTTCTTCAATGATTTCTTGAGGATTCTTATTCCTTTTTTATTCTCTTACTTGATTATGTATATTATCCATGACCACGATGATAAATTCAATGAAAATTGTCTTTGGTTCTTCTCAATTGTGAACAAATGAATGATGAAAATCGTCTTTGATTCTCCTTAATTTTAACAAAATGAATGATGGAAATTGTCTTTAGTGCTCTTTAAATAGATATTTTTTGATATTGTTAATTTTCTTCCTCAATTGTGAATATAACCCATCACCACAATGATAAAGTAGGAAAAAAATGTAGTTTCTGCTCCTTAATTATAAGCAAATGATTGTTGAATATTGTCCTTAGTGCTCTTCAATTAGTGATTCTTCAAGCTTGTTGATTTTATTCCTCAGTTGTGAATATACCCCATCACCACAATGATTACGGAGGAAATGTTGACTTTTGTGTTCTTCAATTATAAGTAAATGAAAGTTGAATATTTCCTTGGTGCTATTCAATTAGAGATTCTTCAAGTTGTTCATTTTATTCTTCAATTGTGAAAATACCCCATCACCACAATGATCAATGAGAAAAACTTGTCTTTGTTTATCCTCAATTATAAGGAAACGAATGATGGAGATCATATTTGGTGTTATTCAATTATAGATTCTTCAAGCTTGCTTATTTTCTTCCTCAATTGTGAATATACCCCATCACCACAATGATCAATAAGGAAAATTGTCTTTGGTGCCCCTTAATTATAAGCAAATGAATTATGGAGATGGTCTATGGTGCTCTTCAATTGGAGAGTTATTTGTTTCCTTAAAAAAAATTGTGATATGACTATAATTTGCGTGGATATGTTCGAGTGACTGCCACATAGGAAAACTAATTGTTTTTACAGAACCAAAACATGCATGCATTTCTTATTTACAAAATGCAAACAATTATTTTTATGTACAAAACACAAATGCATTATTGAGCACATTAAAGAGTTATACCACATTAAATATCTTTGGTGCATGACTATTTCTATGAATAATTCCCAAAAATCCACACCTATTTATATTGAAATAAATGCATACACATTATTTTTACATACAAAATACCTAATTCCTACCCCCCTCTCTCTCTGTCTCTTATGACCCCCTAACACCC
>LPNX010964460.1:217421-239024 GCA_001517045.1 Pseudotsuga menziesii | reverse complement strand
CCCCTACCCCTAAAACCATCTCTCTCTTTGTCTCTCATAATCCCCCCTACCATGTACCACCTACCTCCCTCTCTCTATGCCCTGAACCCATACCCTCCCTTCTATATAGATTTTGTGGTCCTTCCTAAACCCCTATCCCTCCCCCCACCATGATAGCTACCTCTTTCTCTCTCCCACTTCCTACCTCTAATAACCCAATCCATCTCTCTCTCTCTCTCTCGCATGTGCACACATACACACACACACACTCACACCTCTACTCCTCCACCTACCCCTAGACCCCACCCCTCTCTCTCTCCCCCAACCCCCTAGTTACACCCCCTTGTTCTCTCTCTCTCTCTCACTCACTCTCTCTTGACTCCCCCTATAAATATTGCCTCTCTCTCTCTCTCTCTCTCTCTCTCTCTATCTCTCTCTTTCTCTCTCCCCCCACCCTCTCATCCCTAACCCTTATTAACCCCCTCTCTCATTCTCTCACCCCCCTACTCCCCCTCCTACCTTTAAACTCCCCACGGGGGATTCACTCAATGAAGCTCTAACATAACATGTTCGTTCATGGCATATGAAACAATACCCCTAATTTGAGTAAATATTGGAAAATACCTCCCAAAATCATTTTTTTAACCCCCTCCCAATATGCCTTCCCAATTTAAAAAACCCCTATTTTCACTATATATTGTATGTATCCATTTTTTCATTTACAATTTTTATACCCCTTTATATTTCTACCTAGTATATTGACATGATACCCCTCTTATGACCCCACATGCATTCTACAATGCACCTTGCTTCTTTTGATGTATATTGTGGATGCACATTACTTCACCCACAATGATCAACATCACAGAGATCACATTCCTTTCATAATAACCAAATAGGAATTCTTCCATAGGTCTGCAAAGTTTAAACATCAACTCTAAGGTTGCATGGATCCTTGGTTACAGGGCTACATTGAGTAAGAGTGCAGTGAGTACACAACATGATCCCCAAAAACGAGGGATGCAAGTACAATAGTATAGCTATAGCATAACACCACGTATAAATAAATGTATAAAATAAGATAGACATGCATTGCATAAAGGGGAATTTCAAGTTTTAAATAAGACTCTAAAGTTTTAACTTCAAATTTTAAAATTCAAAAAATAAAATAATAGTAGTTGCTCAATTACAACTATTTATTACAATTACTAATATTACAGATTAACATTTAACAATACATAAAAGTCTATAAAACAGATCTAACCTTTTGTAAACATATCATTCTCAAATTTTTAATAACTCCAATACAATATAAATATGGGTTAAAAAGATAGAGACTTACCAAATGTCAGGATGGGAATGAAGAGTTGCAAAATCAATTCCTTTTATTTGGTTATTGGTGATGAAATCTGTCCCCACAGAGAAGCCTGCATTGCTCCCGATTTTGTATTCTCCATAAAATCCTTCCAAACTAGCCTCCAGAATATGGTTTCCATTAGGGGAATTCACATGGCTAGTCATCTCCTCAATCCATCCCTGTTTGATCATCACATCCAAAGAAATACCATGTTTACTCATAATGCTCACACACAATCATTACCAAAATAATTAAGTACTAGAAAGTAGAATTATAAAGAGAACCCTAACAAACTATCAATATACAAGATTTGATAATTGTGTTGTTCAACAATAGAAACAAGGCCTTAAACACAACATCCTTGTTTGAATCTCTAGTTACAATTTTTTTCCATTTTCAGTTCTGATTCAAAGGCAAAAGGTGGTAGCTGACTTAGATGGTCCTCCCTGATGGATCTCTTTGACAACGAGGCTCATTCTTGAACTCCCATGCAAATATTTTAGGTTCATCCATGTAGGCTATTTCAGTGATGTTGTTCACTCTAGTCAATACAGTCTACAAGAAAATGTATCTCCCAATGCATATTTGAATGGCTTTTGTATGTATATGTATTGCATGCAAATTGGTCTATGTATGTCTATATACATAACGAAAGAAAATTAAGCATTTATGAAACAGAAACACACATTTATAGAGTTAGTTACTTTAACATGGTTCTTATAGTATCCTTTACAGTGGGATTGGTGAAGAAATCATCAACAGAGTTGAGATTCTGTCCAACATTGCGAGCCCATTGTACATATTGAGCCTTTCCTCCAAAGTTCTCAGAATTATTTGCCAGGATAAGTATGAGTCTAACACCATACTTGTGGGCTTTAGAGATGACAAAGTCCAGATATTGAACCAAAACAACCTCAAAAATTAGAAGAAAAACAAACATGAGTATAGGAAAACACATTTAGAAATGTGAGTATGTATTTTTGGAATGGGCCTTCCTGCCTCCTCCTATTCTCATACATATCTCCATATATTTATATGTACATATAGATATGAGCATATTTTTATAAGTATACATATATATGAAACTAATTTCATAAATATATAGATATATATCAATATTTTTATATGTACTATTATATATTCCATATCCAGATGTATCATATCCAAAAAGAAATCTAAAAACCAGAATACGTATTCTCATCCATATCCTATTTGTGTTCTGGTAACTCCAGCTCAAAACCTACATAAGTGCCATATGGTAAACAAGTAATATCTAACATAAAAGGAAAAATAACACTAATTCATAGATCAGGGACATGAGAATGAGATGTGTCATCAAAGGCAAAGAGAAAATTATAGAGTAAGATTCCTATACTTTTCAAGAAAACCAAACAAGGATTAAAAAGAAATCGAAATAACAAAATTCGTAAAACCCAAGCATGGAATATGCCATGTACATGTCTCCAAAGTACTTGATGTTGAAGTTTAAGGGTTAGAGGGGTTTTTAATTCAAGTAGTAAACTTTAAGGCATGAACATATAAAATTAGATTCAGAACAGTACTGCTCTAATAAAATTTGAATTGTAATAAACAAACATAATTTTCATCTCTTTCAACTTAACGCTTCATTAGTCACTACGTTAAAGTTGGTCCTCAAGAATCATCAAATTCCATGTACAGTAACAACAAGATAAAATAATGTACAATAGATATAAACACTAAAGAATCATAACCAATATTTGAATCAACCATATACTCAGATATTTCAGATTTGATCTTGTCACTGAAGGGACAAGTCAATATCGGAAAACAATTTGCGTACCTTGAGAGAGAGCCCAAGAGGGTTAAAGAAGAAGCATACCGACCCATACCTCTTAGTAAAAAAACATAGTCATACCCAATACAATCATGCTTACAAAGGACACACAGTCATGTTGTGTAAGCATGCAGTCACATAATGCATATACACACACACATAGTTTGCACAATGATGCTTTAAAAACCACATTCCACCCATGAAGTGAAACTCACTGTCACGTTGGGGAATACCTCATAGTCCACACAAGAAAAAAGGCTCATGGTAACGTTGGGGAAGGACCCACAATCCACTTAAGAAAAAAAATCACGGTCATGCTAGAGAAGGACCCACAATCCACCAAGAAAATAGACCATGGCCACAATGGGGAAGGACCCACAATCCACTCAAGAAAACAAATCACAGTCATGTTGGTGAAGGACTCAAATTCCACCAAGAAAATTCCAAGAAACAAATCATGGTCATGCTGGTGAAGGACCCATAGTCCACCAAGAAACAGACTCACGGTTATGCTATGGAATAACCCATAGTCCACCCAAGAAACATGCCACAATCACGCCGGGGAAGGACCCACAATCCAACAGACTCACGGTCAAACTGGTGCAAAGTGACCACATGGAAGTTGTAACAAGGAAAGACCAGTCACACACGAAAAGTAAACCACGTCGGTGGTGCAACAAGAGATCACATGGAGCAACAACAAATATCATGCAAAGGGAGAGAGCTCAGTCACAATGGAGCACCAAACCATAAACTAGATCTGTCTCTCATGTTAAATTAAAACTTTAATTTATAATATAGATACTACTTAAGATAGGGTATCAAAACATTAATAAACATAACCTATGGACCAAATAAGATAAAGGATCATGATTCAACCAAGGGGGGAACAACAAAACAGACCACAAACGCACAAGGTCAAGGTGAACTATATAAGGTGGACAAGCAACTCCTTTATAGGACCAACAAGACTAGTAATATTTTCTCTCTCTCCCAGGGTACATTGTTTTATATATTTTTGTCATCACTGTATAAGAGTCATTAGTTATAGAAAGTAGAACCAACTAAACAACTTATATAAGGAAGGGAAATGAAATCCATAAAAAGTAGTTAGCTTGGAAACTGCAACTACAACCGAAATCCATAAATAGGCATCAATGCAATTGCAACTTTTGGAAACTACCAACCAGATTTTGATATTTAAACTTAGAAGCAGATATTTGATAAGAAAAAGGACATAAACCATGGCAACAGATGAAAAAAGAGTATTAGAAACAAAATAGTATCATTGTAACTAGACAAGATAAGTTCAATGCATAATTTTCATCTGTTTCAACTTTAACACTTCCTAAGGTCCTTGTGTTAAAGCTGAAAAACTCACAAAGACAATAAATAACAACTATAGTAAATCTAAATCAAAGTCACCTCAAATTACAAAGAGAACAAATAAGATAACCCAATAGGAGAGTTGAAACCTTCCTTATACTCAACAATATGTTTTTGGATCATATCTTGTCTATTAAGAGACAAGTCACTACAGGAAAAGGACATACCTGAGAGAGATAATACATTCAATTACTTTAGTTTATTCAACTATAGTACCAGTTAAGGTAACCCAGTTGTCAAGCAAGGAAACCCCAATTACTAGAGTAGCAGACCAAGAAACAAAAGTCCATAGAATTTCAGGTAATTATGACATTCCACACACAAACTGGAGCTTAGTTTGTAGCCCATACAAAGCCCGTGGCTTTCTTACAGCTTATCACACTCAAACAGTGCAACAAAGATATGAGTCCATGTAAGTCTGAACACATAATTTTGATCTCTTTAAACTTTAACACTCTCGAAGATCCACATTCGAGAGTGTAAAAGTTTAAAGAGATGAAAATTATGCTTTAAACTTACCGTGTCTTGTGCTTGTCTCACTCTTGTATAGTTACAACTGAAAAGCATAGAAACACAATAAATAACATCGACAGTAAATATAACTCAAAGTACAAAGAAAAATAATAATATAACCCACTAGGAGAGTTGAAACCTTCCTTATACTCAACAATAATTTTTTAGATAAGATCTTGTGTATTAAGAGACAAGTCACTACAGAAACAAAGGACATACCCGAGAGAGAGAATAAATTCAATTACTGTAGGTTATTTATCTAACCCATTCAATAAGCAAGGAAACCCCAATTACTAGAGAAACATACCAAGAAACAACATCCCATAAAATATTATGTAATGATGACATTCCAGACACAAACCAGAGCTCAGTTTGTATCCCATACAAATCCCATGGCTTTCTTGAGTAGGTTGTGAGTTGTTTGGGGCTGCTAAAAGAAACCATAACCATTTTTGAGTCACGTTTGAGTGGACTAAGATCTATGCTGCACTCTTTGAGTGGTTGGGTCTACTTGAAGTGAATTGTAAGGAAACCCCAATTACTGGAGCATCAGACCCAGAAACAACAATCCATAAAATATCAGGTAATGATGACATTCCACACTAGAGCTTAGTTTTTATCCCATACAAAGCTCGTGGATTTCTTACAACTTAGCACACTCAAACAGTGAAACAGACTTATTAGTCCACTCAAGTGTGAAACCCACATGAAACCACTTGGGTGTTGCTGACGGACCAATACCATATCACATCTGTTCATATTGGAATCATATTTAGGGTTGAGGGGTTTATTCATGGTTTATTTTATGGGTTTAAAATGTAATATTTAAGGGGTTTTATTATAAAAAGGGGGTGAAGTAGCATGAGCAGGGTGTGGAGAAGCAGTGCGAGCGGGGGATCATTGGGGTTTGGTTGACAAGACTACCCAAAGACTATTGAGACTACCAACATACTACCTTCTTTGCTGGAAAGGCCCATAGACTGGATGTATGGATAGATGAGGCATTAGCTGATTACAAGCTCAATATATTGAAACCTAACTGGTGATATTGAGGGAACCTTTCAAGCATCCTTAGATGGATTGACTATGGGAAGCACCAAACCCAACTGTTTACCTTGTGCCAAGAAACAAGAGTCCATAAAATATCACGTAATGATGACATTCCATGAACAAAATAGAGCTTAGTTTGTATCCCATACACATCCCATGGCTTTCTTGAGTAAGCTGTGAGTTGTTTGGGGTTGCTAGAAGAAACCATAACCCTGTTTGAGTAGAATAATATTTATGTTGTACTGTTTGAGTGTTTGGGTTTGCTTGAAGTGAACCGTAGGGAAACCCTAATTAATGGAGCAAGATACCAAGAAACAAAAACCCATAAAATATCAGGTAATGATTACATTCCACACACAAAGCATAGATTATTTTGTATCCCATACAAATCCCATGGGTTTCTTACAGTTTAGCACACTCAAACTGTTCAACAAAGATATTAGTCCACTCAAGTCTGAACCATGACCTCCTAAGGTGGGTTGTGACCTTCTTGGTGCTTCCTGAAATGTATAGTGACCTTCTTAGATATGCTTGAACTGAGCTGTGACCTTCTTGGGGATGGTTGGACTAAAGAGTGATATGTCTTAACTTGCTTGAGCAAGCTATGAGTTGTTTTGGGATACCAGGAGGTCACACCCATAACAAACATAACAAAAGGGTTAAGGTACTAAACTATAAGGGGGCACTAGCATAAGGACCAATCAAAGGTCAACATAAGATCAAGAGTTAACAAGAGGGGTCATGACAAAGTGGGAAAACAAACCCTACACCAACAAGATGAAGGCGTGTCAATCAAAGTGGGAGAATAACCCTTTTACCCATAGGACGAAGGTGTACCATCGATGTGGGGACACAACCCTTTTACTGAGAAGATGAAGGTGTCAAATTGCTATATTCTCTCTCAAGGTATATAGTCCATAAGTGTTCCATATCACAGCAGTATGTTTTATCATCACTGTATAAGGAAGGTCCATACCACAACAGTGAGTTTTATAACAAGAGATTTCCACACCCTAGAAATATTTGGAATCAACAATAGTCACAATTTCCTAATGAGTTAATATGCACTCCACACAAACATGACAAAATTAAAAAACACTTCCACTGGAAAATTTTAAGATTTGAAACCATAAACATCGAATGGAATATCAATATTTAAACCTAAAAATTTCTCCGATTTCTCAACTTTGTTGTCAACCTGAACTATTACCATCAACATTGTTATTCCCTTGATATACAATGTCATTTGAATATACACACCCATCGTTCCTTACCTTCATAGCATCACACATAGAGGTGTTAGAAAAGTTAGCATCATTTCCACGTGTAGCAAGAGCTCCACCTGAGGTAAATTCTGAACCAATGTTATTAGAACTGAACTGGTGGTCGAACCAGCCGACCCTGGGATCCATAACCGAACCGGAACTAGACAAAAATTGGATTAAAAAATCGGTTGAGAAAAAATACATAAAACATTCATATTTTCAAAAAATACATATATATCCATGTGCATATTCCATGTGAATTCAAACCATTATACACAAATATGCAAAGTTTCTTATGTATATAGCAAGTAAGAGAATATAAAACCAAAATAGCATCGACTGCAAATACATATCTAAATAAAAGTACATATACAAAGAGGTTATAAATGGCCTCTAAAGTCAAAATATAAGTATATGATTGCAGTCTATACTCTAGAATCTACAATCTAATGATTCTAATCATATATCACAATTATCTGAGTATTCATGGTTAGAATTAGAGTCATCATCTACATCCTCAACATGAGCATGGCTTGACTCCCCTAGGCCTGAAGGAACTTGTCTAATTGCAACATCAATGTTCACATCCTCTTGTTGTTGAAGAGGGCCCAAGTCCATCCACAATTAAATGTGATTGATATGGAGGGTGGGAGCCTCCTTTTATAACATTAGAAGGGTCGTGGGTCAATTAAATATCTCACAAGTGGACCCTATTTTTTATTTTATTGAAAGAATTTGGAATTAGCTGTTTTTGGCAGTCCTTGGTGTTTTTGTACAGAACTGACCAGTTTTGTACAGAACCAACCGGTGTGGATAAAACTGGGCAGTTTTGTACAGAACCGGTCGGTTTAGCCTTGAAACTGACCAATTTCGTATGGAACCAGCCAAAAATAGTTTGAGTGTGTGATTTGACTCGGTGAAACTTGTAAACCGGTCCAACCGACAGGTTTTTTCAAAACAGGTTGGGTTCTGATAACATTGGTCTAAACTAGTAGGCACAAAATGTGATTTTGTCAGCGTGGCCTTTTTTTAATTTTCATGGCAAAAAAAGTAGGTTTTGTATTTGATGGCAATTCATGCTCCAATTCAAAATTTTCAAGACAAAGCCGTAATATCTGAAAATACATTTTTTCCAATTCCTGTAAAACACGAGACTGAAAAAGAGATACCTTTTCTTTTTGTAATCATACAAATCTTGGACTATGCTATGCAAATTCCATGAGCTAATAACACATAGTCAGCTAATAATATTTAAAAGCATAAGAAGAACTATAAGGCATGCTAAATAACGAGCACATCAAAATTAAGTCTGAGTATCATAGCTTTAAGGAAAGGACCAGTTGGCCCACACAATATCACATGGCAGTAGGGATCACACATGTATCAAGAATACTGTCGTCTTTGTCTAGTCCCCATTTGTCAATAGTTAGCTTAGGATCAGTGATGATGCGATCCCACCCATTGTTCCCTATTCAGGCTTAGACGACTTCTTTGTCTCATAAATGGATGAATGCAATGTTAGACAGAAAAGAATGAGTATCCAGTTGCATGCATTTGGAGCATCATAGACGAATTCCAAATAATTTTTTCTCAACCAAATACTTAAGAATAAAAACACATAATGGAAACAAAGGTAAATATTTACACACACATAGAGGAGATTACAAACTTAAAACCATTACCACAAGAATTTATGTCTCAAAAAATAGTTCCTTTTTTCTATTCTTTGCAAAATTCTAATCATAAAATATTGTCCATGAACAATTTGCTTCTTTCTTTGGGATCCAACCCCCAAAACATCATAAAATGCAAATTATATACAAAATGTCTCCTCGAGCAAATGTTTAACAAACTTTTTGTAAATCAATGTTCTTTTAACTAAATCCCTACCTCCTAGGAATCTAGTAACTAGATTTTTTTTTATAAAAACAAATTTCGTAGAAAATCCATGTGGTAGGCCAAAGAGATATCTGAATTGCTCCCTTGCATTGTGACACATGTTCATCATTGGTGTAGTCTATATTTGGTTTTCCCAAAATTTTCCACAACTTTCCATTGTTCATGATTCAGGAGGTCATAATCCATCATTTCTTTAATCACCACCTCTAACTCCACATATTTGGTGTAAGAAATAGGTGGTAGACTTTGAGTGATCATGAACCATTCAAACATCTCAAAGTCATGAGTCAATGTCTCTATAATGAATTTTCATGTTAATCCCTTTTTCAATTCTTCAAATTTGGAGTGGTCCATGCGTTCATGGACTAGAAATTTATGATATTGTTTTGGAGAAAATGACTTTCCATTATCATCCCTGAATGGAGGAAGTCTTTCATCGAAGTATTCTTGAAACATTTTCTTGAAATCTTTAACCTCCATAAGCATATGATTTTCTTTGACCAAATTATGTTTATTAATAAACTTTCTAGCCCATAGAATGATGGATAGCCTATCCTTGATTGCCATCTCTTGCATGTCTTGATATGTCAAAGTTTTTAAAAAATTAACAACATTTTGGGTAGTGTCTAGTGGCTTTTTGTCTATATTTTTATTTACCAACTTACATCTTTGAAGAGCTAAATCCACTATTGCATTCTTATCGTTCACAAAATTTAAATAGGATCTAAACTTGGTGATTTCTATAGTCAAAGTATCCCAAATAAGATGTTTAGCTCCTTGCAGGGGTAGTTTTCCTATCATCTTCTCATTGAATTCGTTGATCTTCTTTTGAAGTTGTTTCTTTTCACCTGAAATTTTGTTTCTTTCTTCAATAATTTGAGCCAATTCATGCTTCATCTTGACATTACCTTCTTTCAAACTTTTGATTTCTCCCTCTTTCAAATTTATCTGTGACATAGCAACAGATAATTAATTAGCGGGAGATTCGTTTACTTTATCTTCATTATGAATCAAGCATTGGCTCGTCAACTCCTCCAACACTTCCTCTTCTTCTTTTCGATTGGCATTAAAAGCTGAACCTAGGACACAAATCCATATCGTTCAATTTCCCAAGCCTCTTTATCCTTTTGTAGCTTTAACATTTTCCCCTTAAAGTCCATCAATTCCTGCTAAATTGTATCCTTCTCTTGCTGTAACAATGCCAAATCAGATAACTGAACGTGTTGCGCACCTGTAAATTTTATTTTTTTCTTAAGGACTTGGATAGTTTTTTCTTTTTCTTCTAGAAATTTTTTAGTTGCTTTAACATTAGCCAATTTAGTCCCTAAATTTATAAGGGTTGTCTGTAATTTTTTTATTTGAACTGAATTAGCTTTGTTCTCCACTTTCTCATGTCAGAGTTGGTTCTCCAACTTATCAATAACTTACTGCATCTTTGTAATATTCAATGTGGCCTTTTGTAAATCAGAATATAAAACATCATTGGTCCGTCGATGGAGCTGGATTTTATCAGGCACACTGATTTTCTCCAGACTGAAATTAACTTCGTAAACTTTCTCATCATCTATCATAGCAAATTTAAGGGTGTTCCTCTGTAAATCCCTGGTGGAAATTAGTGACAATTGTTAATCTGCTAACTCTCTCACATGGGGATTTTTTTGTGTGTCTTGTTTAAAGCTTACTTCCTTTGGCATGCGTAGCTAGAAACAAAGTCAAACTTATATCTATATCTAGAGTCATATCCTGTGCTACCTTCTTCATGAAGATAATATTCTCTTATTTGTACATGCTGTTGCTGTAAAATAAGACCTTCTTTTTCATCATCTGCACTTTGCTCATCCCACATCGCCATTTCCCTTTCAGGATGTGTCTTTAGTCTTTTGTTTGAGTTTTCATCATCGACATCCATTATGTCAATTTCTGAAAGGTCCCTTTTATTTAACGAAGTAGAGTTAAATGGTGTTGGTACAATTATAGCCAAGTCATTTCCTTTCTCTTCACCTACCTCTATTATTTCTTCTTTGAATCCTTCCCAATCCTCCTCAAATTCCAGCAAATTAACTATTTTATCCATGCCTTCCACTGATTTGTGCTCGAAGGCCTTGTTTTTATTTTTCTTTCTTCTTTGTGATGTGATTTTCGTTGGATCATAGTTTATCCTCTCCATTTTCTGGAATTCCATAGCCTCCAATAAATTTCCAACAATATTCAACGCAACTTTGTTTTTGAAAATGAAAGGGTCAATCTTGAATGGGAACTTCACATTAGAAGACTTCTTAAAAGCACCAAAGTGTTCTTCTTCTGAACACAAGCTCTACCTCATAAATTCTAACGCAAGAATTCTAGGAGTCAGAAAGGTGGGTAATGTGTAAGGTTCTCCTGTGTAACCATAAACACGAACAATAATGAATTCCTTGTATAAAAACCAGTCTCCTGAACAATTTTTCATCGAGGGCTGTAAAGTACTTTTGATTTCATCTAACACTCTAGGCAACTTTTCATCAAAAAGTATTTTGTATACTTTCGCCATGATTTTATTCACAAACTCAAACATATTTTCCTGCCCAGGTAGTCCAGGCAAAAAAATTGTATTGATGAAATGAAACTCAGAGATATTTGGGCATAGGAACATGTTCAGTAAGTATGAATGATACCTGGAATGTCTCAGCTTGGGAAAATTTGCTAGTTGAAAATGAATTGCGGTGGGTAAGAATTCATCGCAACCACAACAACAGACTTGGTTTGTATCTCGTTTCAGTAAATTTGTCTTCAACAGAAAATAAATCATAACTTTAGTCACTAACTTTTCATCATCATATCCCAATATTTGACTCAATATTGACAACACCAGTTGGACCTCTTCTAGAAAAAGACGAACATCCACGAGAAAGGCAAGACTCTCTACCACATGACCAACTTTTATAATTTCTATCAAAAAGGAATTTTTAATATCATACTTACATTCCCTATACACTTGGACCAGGGTATCTTTACTAAGGGCTTCATTATTTACAGGAAAAATCTCAGGTACATTCAGAACCTTGCGAATGAATTTTGCATTAACCTGACAAAGGATCCTGGTAGAGTTTTTGTTCATAATTACTCTCCCAGTGGGAGAATAATTATTTACACACCACTCTACAAATTTTGGGTAATACAGGGTTTCCTTGACAGAGAAATAATACGTAAAATAATTCCACACATTCAAAACATCTCTTCCTTATGATTTAAAACTCCATAACTGTTCTTTGGACTGAGAAATGCTGCACACAGCTAAAATTGGGTCGAATACATTTCCTTCTCTATCGACTATAACCTCCTCTTTTCTATCCAGGAACTTGTAGAGAGAAACTGAACTTGAAGCTTCTTCCATAGCACAATATCAGTAATAAATAACGTGGAAATAACATGTTAGAACTACCTGGGAGGTGGTGAAAACACAGTGGTTGACCTTTAGACAACATCATGAACCGCAGACCCATGCATTGTCAACGACTTCACTTTTTCCTCAATTTCGCGACAAAATAAACCTTTTCACAAGGACCAATGATTTTTATATTAGGTAATGGGACCAGTTTCAGAAGCCCTAGAAAGTGGTTTTCCCTTTACCATTTTCTTCAATGGATCTCATCACATCATGCCGCGTGGAAGAAGGTTTATAATATGCTACCTCCTTCTCCTTTATCTCTCGCGCTACTCCGTGGTCTGGATCACCTGCCAACTGTTGATCTTATCCCGACCACATATTTTTCATCTGATCATGTCTTCCCAATCCCTGACATTGTATCTGGGCCCCATGACCACATGCATACATTGCATGTCAACCTTGAAATTTATGCCAAATTGAAACCCGTAGATTTGATGGTCATTGAATTTAATTACCCGTCGTAATTATTAGTACCCTTTGCCTGAGTTCTGATTTGGCGACCATTAACCATCCTGTAGAAGAGTAATGATTGTTGCTATAGGCTCATTACTTGCCATTGGATTTCAGCATATTAAGATCCAACGGTAAGAAACGAACCTGCGACAACAATCATTGTTAAGCCGTAGGCTGGTTAATTTTCACCTTATGAGTTGGTAACTTGGTGGTTACATTGGTTTTAGAAAATGATTTAGGAGTCATGTTTATTAAATCAGACATGGTATGTGGAAGGATGACAACTCGATTACACATTCTTTGAACTCTTTGGGATAAATGAGAAGGTTAACTCATTTATTTTCACCCTTGGCTGGCTAGTGCTCACATAGGTCAAATTCCATGAATCCACTTCACAACATGCGAATTCATTGCTCTCAATATTGGAAAATTGGAACATCCTGGTTTTGTTACTTCATTTGGGGAACCAAGTCGAAGGAGCATACTCATTTCCAATCCTAAAATTCTCTGAACAACGAAGTGAAGTAGGATATGGTCCACTTCAAGAGTAATTCTTTATG
Organism: Pseudotsuga menziesii; assembly: GCA_001517045.1. Lineage (NCBI taxonomy): Eukaryota > Viridiplantae > Streptophyta > Pinopsida > Pinales > Pinaceae > Pseudotsuga > Pseudotsuga menziesii. The sequence goes on along the minus strand of LPNX010964460.1, from coordinate 225,319 downwards.
CTTTTGTCCAAGGATTTTTGTATAGAGTTAAGTTTTTATTTCTTTAAAATGTTTAAAGGTGTTTTATTTCATTGTTTTTAAGTGAACATCAATTTGATGTAGAATTAGGGTAATTAGTGTCTTGGCCTATTTTATTCAGCAGAAGGATCAATAAACCATAGATTTTCAAGGGTCGCTTGCCTTATATAAAATGAGAAATGGATATATTTATTTTCTATTTTTGGATGACTGTTGGAATATAGGTCTCTCCCTTCCTGTTCGATTGGGAAGATTCGTAGCTTTCTATTTCCAAATAAATAATCCAAATCACTTGAGTGTAGCAGTTGCAATAATGACTTTTAATATGACATTTAAAAAAAATTAATTAAAAAATCAAAGTAAATTTGATATAAAATATTGACACTCTATAAAATTGTAATAATGTCAAGTGACACGAAATGAAAATACTAAACTATCAACAAATTTCCATTTGACAAGCGAGGGGAATTTGAAATTCCAGGCCTGGCTAAGAGAAATCTCTAACCTTAATCACATACACCTCAATATTTTTCCAATTCCTTTAAAATGTGTCCAACTTATCCTTTAACTTAACATTTCTACAAAATGAAAAATATGGAACCCCTTAACTTAACGTGAACTTAACTTAACATTTCTACAAAATGAAACCCTTCCATAACAGTAAACTCAGTGAATAAAAAGGTACTAAAGCTTCCCGGTGAGAGGCAAAGCTTACAATTTACCTTTGGACCGCAACCTGGAACATGAATTCACTTGTTGTCCTTGTATCCACCTTTCCTCTTACGCCATGAAAAAATATCCCTTTTAACATAGCCAACGAACCTTTATATTAAGTTTCAAATGACCGGTTTCAGAGGCTCAAGACAGTGGTTTTTTGCTTACCACTTTTCTGAGTGGAGTTCATCACATTGCGCCACGTTGAGAGTGGTCTATAATCCACTATCGCTTCATCCTTTTATTTCTCGTGCTACTCCGCGCTCCAGATCACCTGTTAGTCATCGATCCAATCTTGACTAGAACTCCACCGTTCGTGTTCATTCACACGCTCCTTGACATCACATTTGGATCCCACGATCACGTGCATACTTGTTGATTGCATGGGCAGACCCGAGTTTACTATAATCAACCAACAACACCCCTAGCTCACTGGCCCTTTCGGCGACAGACCGCATAGCAGCCTGAAGTCTCACCCAAAGTGATTCTAATGGGTTGGCCAAGGACTCAAGCATCTTGGAATAGGTTCTGTCGCAATCCTACTTGCGGCTCGCAGCTCTTTTGACTGCAAGATCTCCCTCTGTGTTTGTGCGTCACGCAACCTCTTGCTCGCGTTGCGCAATCCCATTGTCGCGCAGCTCTTCTAGCTGCGGGATGTTCCTTTACACCACCATGCGGTCCTTCTCTATGATGCCCACTTCCCCTGTCCTGCGGTATCTCCAGCCTTATCGCAACGCCGTGCACCGTGCGACACGCAGCTCCTACCCAACGCGAAGTCCTCAACCTGCGGTATCGAACACCGCAGCTTCTCTGCCAGTGCGGTATCACCTCTCTGTGACATCCTACCTCCGCGGTTTAGCGCACTTAGCGTTGCTCGTGTCGACATGCAAGACTTAACATACAAATCTATTCAATACTGCAACCAATAGCTGTTTACGCAAACATAAATGAAACACATACGACATGCCAAAGGCTTTTAACTTATGATTATTCTTCTGTGCTATGGTGAACTGATTAATACATTCATCCATTAAACTACAACGAAGTCCATGAAATAACTGAGCAATGCATAGGTAAACATAACACATAAACCAGTCACATATCACAGGTTTTAACGTGGTTCACCTCCAGGATGGAAGTTACATCCACAGAACTGTGTTTTCTATTATAGCTCAAGGGGAAGGTAAAACAAAGTTCTGCTGCACCGCATATGTAGCTCAAGATCTTCTCTCTTAGATATCTCTTGTCTCTATATCGCTCTGTTACAATATACTATTCCCTCTCAGTTGATTCCTGCGGATCGTTACATGCATGCTCTATAAGCCAGCTACTGGTTTCAGTAAGATTGCTACAGCTAAGACCAGAACCAGAGCTCGGCTTTCACAACAGTCTACTTCTCCTTATTGCCTATTTTAATCACGATTGTCTACTGTCTACCCAACCAACTACCTAACCTTTTTCAATACAAAATTACATTCTTTTATAAGTAGCCCGAAGGTCTTGCATTTACAACACTGTGGGCCTGTCCCAACAGTAACCCAAACCCTAATTAGTGACAGTCGGTCCTCTCTGTCCTTGAGGTAGCCGCTTCCTGTCACACCACAGCTCTCTGCAGTCTTCCATGCTTCCCGACACTGACCATGGGTACTATGCACCGCTTCTCTGTTTTCTGTCCTTCGCCTTCAATGCTTGAGCCTCGTTGCTCCTTCTTCTTTATGAGGGTCGCTGAGCCCTCCTGTCTTCCGCCGCTGCCTTCAATGCAGTGGGTGAGCTCTCCCTTCTCGGCCGCTCAGGTACCGTTGCCCTTCTTTGACTTTTGTATCTCAAAAAGTCACGGTTTCCGGCTCTACTCTCCAGCTGGAAACGTGCTACGGCGTCGTAGCTCTGCCTTAACTTCTTTCTGCTAAAGCTTATCATTCTGCCAAAACTAGCAGCTTCTTCTGTAGCTGTGGGACCCTGCTCCAACAGTCCCCTAACACTTAGTTGTGGCTCGCCCTCGAGCCACCTGCAATAGGCTTCTCCTGCTGTAGCTTCTCCTTCGCCTCCTGCGAAGTCTTCTGCAATTTCTGCCAAAGTCCTTCGACTTCATTCTTCATTACCTCGACACGTTCTCTTGGAATTTCGGTAACTTAGTTTGCTGGGCTCTCTTATCCTTTCTTCCCATAGTCACGGTTTCGCTCTCTTCGCTCTTTCTTGTTTATGAGTGCTCGAGTGTTTGAGAAGTGTTCCACAGATATCCTTTCCTTTTTATCTGGGTTAGAACTTTTATCACAAGGAAAATCTGTATCTTCCAGCCTTCTCAAACATTTCCTTCCATCTAGAGCCTTGTGGATGGAGAAGAAGCAACCCATGAACTCCACTCTGAGAACAAGCCTTTGTCCTCGTTCTGGAAGTCTCCCCTCCGCTGGGTGTGCAGTCTTCTTCCACTTCTCTTCTCTTCGAAGTGGTCCAGATCCACATGCTGCCTCTGAACCTCAGGTTTCTATTTCAGTACCTCTGCAATCTTTCATGCTTCTCTTAGCTGATCAGATAGGTCAGCGACTTTCTCCCGTTGCTTTCTTTCTCTCATTTTTACGTTCCTCCTAGCGGGAGATTTCTTCTCATCATTCTTCTGCTCTGCTTTCTTATCTTCAGTGATCGGCTCGGCGTTCTTCTTCTCCTTAGCAGAGACTTTGGTGACAACTTCTACTTCTGGCGCTTGACTCTTCATCCTTAGCGACTGTCTAACTTGTGCTGTACTTAATTTCACATCCCTGGGCGACGTCGTCATGGCGGATCTACAGTCACCAGGGTCAAAACGTCTCAACATGCCTTCTAGAGGTTCGTTTTTAGTCAGAATCCACTTGGCTCAATACTCTGGGCGTGCAGTGGCTTCGAACTCTAGAAGTCACTGTACTCTGTAACTTAATTGGCTCTGCACAGGGGACACTTAGCACTGCCTTGCATAGCTCTCAAGATTTGGCAACTGTACCCTTCCTACTTGAAGGATGTCTGCTTTTATGCCGAAGGAATACTACCGGATGCAACGGTTATCCTGGGTCACACCCGTTGGTCATCATAATTACCTGGACGAGACCCTACTCGTCATTTTGATCTGTCATAATTGCTGAGATATGATCACGTGTCCCTCAAAGCGTGCATATACAGGCATCGGTGTCGTCGGAGATTTACCAAATCTGGAAAAATTTATTATACTGTTGCCAAATCTACGGTAGGGGATACCGGTCATTTCTTCATTAACTACCTGTCAGACAGTGACTTGACTAGCCCACTGTCGGTTGCAAACTGAGTATGTGGCAGGGGGAAACATTTTACTGCTGCGATGCAACTCCGCATCACCTGCGTGAACAAACAGTGTCAAAAATTATTATTATTATTATTATTATTTTTTGCGACTCCTCATTCCTCATTCTTAGAATTTTTTTACCGGTGTAGACTCATTCCCGGTGCGATGCCTCCTTTCAACTACACTGGACATCTGCACCGTTTCGGCTGGTTAAGAGGTGGGGTGGTTATCACTATAGGGCTTAAGCCTACTGCCATTAATCCATGTGGGCAAAAGCTCCCTGTTCAGCTGGCTGAGCTGAATGACATCTCCCTCTGTGACCTGCTATATCTGATATGGCCCTAGCCAATGTGTCTTAAAATTCCCTGGGAACTTGATGAATTTGCTGTTATAGAGGAGCACCAGGTCTCCGATCTGGAAAGTCTTATTCTTAATGTGTCTGTCATGCCAAGCTTTTTCTCGGGCCTTCTGCACTTTCTGATGGAATCCTGCGATGAACCTGTCTTCTTCTAAGGCAAGCAGCTGTGCTAGCCTTGCTTCGACTGTGTCTGTATCAGTCATCCCGGTAATCTGAGCGATTCTTAAACTGGGAAGAATATACTCCATAGGCATAACAACCTCCTGTCCATATACTAAGCTGAAAGGTGTGTGTCCCGTAAGTTTCTTACATGTGGTCCTGTACGCCCATAAGACAGCGTTAACTTTGAGGTCCCAATCATTCCTCTGACTATTGCAGATCTTAGTAAGAGCATTTTCTAAAATCTTATTGAAGGCCTCCACTGTACCATTAGCCTGCGGGTGGTAGGGAGTGCTCTTATGGTGCTGGATCTGGAATTCTTCTATTAATGCCTCAATAGTACTGTTCACGAAATGTGTGCCTTGATCGCTCATCAAAATTACTGGGCATCCAAACCTGCTGATGATGTTTTCAAAAAGGAACTGTGCAGCTGTAGCAGCATCACAATTTCTTACTGCTTTGGCCTCTGCCCATCTGGTGAGGTACTCTGTTCCAGTGATAATATATCTCGCACCAGTGCGCTTTCCTGGTGGGTTGATAGGACCCACAAAATCTGTAGCCCATTTGTCAAATGCGCACAACGTGACTTGCGGTCGCAGTGGCATTTCATCACGTCGCGAGGGTTTTCCTACCCTTTGGCAGATATCGTAGCATCTGCAGAAGTCCAAGGTGTCTTTATGCAATGTAGGCCACCATAATCCCGCCTTCAGGATTTTCTGCGCAGTCGGTTTTCCTGTGAAATGTCCTCCTGCAGTTCCTGAATGGGCCTCTTTGATAATAGCGTCTTTTTCGTGCGGCATCACGCATCTGCGCAGAACTTCATCCGGACCTAACTTGTATAGGTGTCCTACGATGAGGGTGAAGTCTGCTGCTTTAACAACCAACTGCTTATTTTGCTGCTTAGTAAACTCGTCAGGTGCTACTCCTGTGGTGAGGAATTGAATAATGTCAGCATAGTACTCATCTGCGATCTGTATGGAAAACAACGGCGCATCTGGTAGATTGTCTTCTAGGTTACTAGGCTCTTCCCCTAAGTCTAACCGCGACAAATGATCCAGTCCTGCATTCAGTCTTCCTGGTTTCACAATGATTTCAAAATCATACTCCTGGAAGAGGAGTAACCATCTGCAGATTCTCCCCCCTAACACTGGTTTATTGACTAGGTAATTTAATGCGGAATGGTCAGTAAACATTTTAAACGAGGCGCCCAATAGATAGTACCTGAACTTCTGCAGCACATATACCATAGCTAAGCCCTCTCTTTCTGTTGTGGTGTATTTTTTTTCTGCTGTTGATAGCTTTCTGCTGGAATATGCGATGGGATGGTCAAGATCCCCTTCTCCTGGCTGTGTCAAGACGACTCCTAATGCGATGCCGGATGCATCCACATGTACATGAAATGGCTTAGTCCAGTCGGGAAATACTAGGATGGGTGCTGTAACCATCTTCTCCTTAAGTATGTCGAGACTCTGCTGGCATTCCTCATTCCATAGGAATTTTACATCTTTCTTTAGCAACTTCTCCATTGGCGCTGTAATCTTTGCGTAGCCCTTGATGAAATTTCTGTAGTACCCGGTATGACCAAGTACTGTCCTCAGTTGCTTGACTGAGTTGGGTGCTGGAAGGTTTACAATGATAGCGATCTTCGCGGGGTCTACCATCAAGCCTTGTCTGCAAACAATGTGGCCCAACAAAATACCAAATGGTGCACAAAATATACACTTCTTCAAGTTTAGAGAAATTTGGTACTGCCTACATTTATCTAACATCAGTCTTAGATCTCCTATGTGCTTATCGATTAGCCCAAATACAGTCCAGTCATCAAAATATACTTCTAATAACTTATGGATGTATTCTTTAAAGATAAAAACTACTACTCTAGAAAATATAGCTGGTGCATTCTTAAGACCAAAGGGCATTACCGTATACTGGAACAAGCCCCATTCTGTTGCAAAGGTGGTCTTGGATCGATCTTCTGGATGTATTCTGATCTGATGGTAGCCTGAAAACCCATCGGTGAAGGAGTAGACCTCCTATCCTCCCACGTTGTATAATACTTCATCAGTGAACGGTGTTGGAAATGGATCATGAAGTGATGCATCATTGAGTTTTCGCAGATCAACACAGATCCTGATGTCCCCTTTTGTTTTCTTCTCTTGCACTACCATAGGGCTAACCCATTCGCTTTCGTCTACTGGCTCGATGATGCCTGCTGCTAGCATTTTATCAATTTCGTCCTTTACTTTTTCTTTGTAGCGCGGATTCAATCTATATGGGCACTGCTTAACTGGTATAGCATCCTCCTTTAATGGTATCCTCATGACTCCCAGGTCTCCAACTATTCCCTTCATCTCTGTGAACTTGGTGGGAAATAGGTCCTGATAGTCATGTAGCAGATCTGCAATCTGTCCGACTGTTTCATCATTCCAGTAGTCTCCAATAGAGGCAAACTTGGGTTCTGCGTCTGTGCCAATATTGATCTTTTTAATCTTGATGGGCTCGGTGATTGCTGGAATCTCTAACTGTGGTCCCTCCACATCGCGAGTCCCTTCTGACTCCGGAATGTTGGTGTTGCGAGGGTCCTCATCCTCCTCCTCATTGTCTGGCTTTGTTGCGAAGTTATAGCATTCTGGCGCGTCTTGCAACTGGGTGGCCCACTTAGGTTGAGCCTGCACTGAGATGGTACAGTCCTCAAATATCTTGATCTTGATTATGTCTAGGGCCTGAGCAACACTTGGATGTTCTGATTCAAACGCAAAGGTGAGTAGGAAGCTGTTTGTCATAAGTGACCATGTGGTCGTTCCCTTGCGCAACTCGGTCTCTGTATACCAATTCCTTGGAACTGTGTCCAATGTGTGAATGAATCTGTGAACCCATTCATCCTCTGGAGTGTCCGACCAGTTCTGTTCACATGTCTGAATGTGTACCCTGGGGTCAGTTTCTCCTGTGTACTTCTGCTGGACATACTCTCTGTCGTCAGAAAATCTGATCGCCATCAGTCTTTTTATATTATCCCATGATGCGATATTCTCTTTATGCGCATACCACCATCTTGCAGGTGTAGCTTGAACTGCAAGGTCCATAGCTGCGATCCTCTGTTCATGAGGAATTTGTTGCTCAAACTGTTCAAAAAAATCCTGGATATTCGTCAGAGCATGATATGATGGAATCTCGGCGGTCTCTGCGCCAATCCACCGCAATGACTTACTGATAAACGCACGTCTGCGCACTGAGACTTCGTAAAGTCTGTTCTGCCAGTTTTCTAGACCAACATCAGAATCCGATGCGCATGAGCTGTCGTATCGCCAACTAATGTTCCCTTCTGCGGTTGGATTGATGTAGTCATTCTGGTTCACATTCATC